>JAJJWW010007575.1:0-185204 GCA_023531295.1 Papaver armeniacum
GAAAGGTTGAAAACCTGTTTTTAACCATTAAAAGAAAAGTTGAAAATCACCAAACACATATGCTTTATGCTAAACCAAACCATCAACACATGTGACTTTTCACATATTATTTCAACAATCCCCCATGATCCTTCAGTTCTACCAATGATAGAACTTAATCCCGCTAAATCAAAGTCACCTAAACTAGTAAGGGTTCACAAGACAGGAGATCGAGTATCAAAGTAATAAAACCGAAAACCAACATCCATAAACATACATAGCAAGAACTGCAAACTTTCAAGCACAAAGCATAATCAAAAACTATCACAAGAAAAATTATAAATCAAATAATTCTCGGTCTCATAATAGATTGTTACAACGATTGAAAGAAATCAAAAATTGATATCTATTTTCATTTTTTGAACTTAATTTACCAGCATCTTAAATTAAGCCTATCAAGATTTACCATTCAATCATTCTTTTGAGTGGGTTCACTGTTAGTCTTGATTCAAGATACTACAACATTGTCATTAATCCCCCGAACCTCCCTTTCGCAAATCCTTTTCTATATGTTCCTTACTACATAAGATTAGATCTAATTCTACAAAGATCTTCGAGAAGATTATCAATGAGAGAAAGAGATCTCTTTATTAGAATGATCCTGTTGAGTTCGAGATTAACTTAATCACATCACTGGAGACTCAAGACCAAGTTTCTTATTGGGAAATAATATAGTCCAAGATTTCTTTTTCGGTTTTATGTAGACAACTTAGAGGTAGACATAATCGTCAGTTTCTCTATGAAAACAGTAGTCTTCCTCTTATGCTTTCAAACTTTTTCAAATCTTGAATAATATTTCACTAAATTTAACCGAAATTAATTTAGAAATATTTATCCAAATATTTACATCACATCCTTACCATACTTTAAGGGTAACAAGTATGATCCATGATAACCAGCTAGGGTGGTCGTCTTTCACAAAGAAATTTTTCTCTGATGGGTTTCAAGCATTCTTATACGGTCGAGGTGAATCACGCTTGGAACTTTAGGTCTCATTTTTTCAACTGGATGGGAGACCTGTTGACACTGAGGAACTATTCTCCTTTGATCTTTGATCACTGACCCTCATTTTCCGATTTTGAGGCCTTCTCCTCCTGCTTATACTGCATACTGCCTTGTAAATGCCCTTTTGTTAAATAGGTTACACCAGAACTGAGCATATTTTGGATCTGATCTCATTACATTATTGTAGCCTTACCTCCATTCCTGATACACTGCACTAAAAGACGATTTATCATCTAACGAGTCTCATTCCTCAGGTACATTCTATTTTTTCACAACTTCCTTATCTCTGCCTTCATGTTTTTAACATTTGTGAATATTTTAGATATCGTATCTTTCTTGAATATACAACTTGATTTTTCTTCAATCACAAGTTAAATTTTTCTTTATCATTCGTATGACTGCTTGAGTTCACTGCACATGATTTTGTCACTGAATATCTTTACAGGGCTAGTTCTTTTTACCTATATAACATTTTGAAAACCAAAGAGTAACCTTCTATACCTAGAGTCAGAAACACCTCTAGAGTCATAGACTTGTGCAATCAAGCAATATAGATCGATTCATCAACTCTGATCATTCCTCAGAGCAATAATCGCGTTAAGTGTAAGCATTTTTCCACCGTGGTGTCCTTAGTTGAAAGTTCAGAGGTCAATCAACCTCTAAATATCAGAGTAATGAGGGTCAATATCATCATCAATCAGTACCTTCACACCATGAAGGGAACATATTTTCCTTATACTGTGCGTGATTCTCTTTTGATGTCTCACAATTTAACTTGCTGAGGACAAGAGATGCAAACATTTGAAGTTCAGCTCATCTTCAAAGAAATGACTGATCTTCACCTGACATTTAGTTGCACAACGCATGGCTTGCAGTCGTGATTGTCTTTTTGTTTAGGACAAATTCTCGATCGACATCGCCTGAATCAGAACTCTTATAAAAACGTTTAGATAGAGCGACTTGAAATATACTCTAGGGAATGAAACAGTTCAAGTCAAATATCACTAACCTCAAGTGGAAGGATGATTGTTGTCGTTGTATCTACTTGTAATGTCTCATATCCTAATACTTTCAAGCTAACCTATCGAAGTTGACTCTAGTACATAATCAAGCGACTCTTAACATGAGGTTTGATTCACTAAAATATGACAACCAAACTTGACATACCAATGCTTGGTGGGTTCAAGGAGCCATGCTCAACAAAAAAAGACACGGCAAGATTTTGTTAACGAGGGAAACCATAAATGCAAAAAAATAGGGACCTTGTCTAGAATTGAATACTCTCGGGATTAAGCAGCTATACAAAATCTAAACCAACTTCATATAGTTGAGACCAAGCAAGTAAACCTATAGTTAACCTTGTTTAATGCAGTATCCTTGGGCCTCCAACTTGCAGTAAGTCACGCACTTGGAACAATTTCTTTGGTTCGTATTCCAAACAATAAAGGAACAACAAATCTGTTCGTTAATAACTCTTTTCAAACAACCTGATATGAGTTTGACAAAAGGATCTTCCGTTTATCCCAATAAACTCCTTTGTTGGGTTTCAAGATCTATCAATCAACAACTACTCTAAGTAATCGTTTAGAGATTTTGCGGTCAATACTCTTAATCCAAAGAAATGTATTGATGCCGATCTACATAACTAATCAATCAAATCTATCACAAGGATAAACCGATTATAGTTGGATCCCTTTCCAGCCGAAACAAGTCTTGTGAACACCAAAGATTATGAACCCAAATCAAAAATCTTCTTCGTCTTCAAATCTTCTTAGATCTTCAATAAACACCTGCACACAATCAACTTGAATCTCTTGTGATCAATCACACACAGAACAGAGTCTGTTAATGTTGGATTATCACAAGATGTCCTTAGATCTACAAACAGGTCTAAAGATCCCTGTGAAACCGATCTAGTTTGAGTGAATCTTATATCAGAATAGAATATTCTCAAGCATAAACAGACTAGGTGCAATCAAAGTTCAACAACCGTTAGTCATTCAAATCAATCGAAAACTAATAGTAAAATGCAATTATCTAGTTTCCCCAACGGTACTAATAGAGCTTCTCGATCCCAAAGAAGTCTTTAAACCAGAGCGGAAGCGTAAAGATTTTGCCTAATTAGGTTACTTTCCTCTCGAATAGGCGGTTCACGATGTAACAACACAACTAGGTAGTTTTGCTAGCTACGAGGATTAGTTTGCTCGAAATGCAAACTTCAATATTTATAGACCAAGGAAGTTTGGACACCAGGAATTTCCAAAACCGAAAATATTCTCAAGATATGCAATATATTTCCAAATTCGGTTTCCATAATTCCTGAAAATGCTTTGTCCAAATAGTGACCGAAATCTCAGTAGAAAATCTTCAATTAGTAAATGCACATTACCAATTTTAACTTTCTAAAGATATGCATTTAATCGCTGGAAATTAAAAGCATATAAAACTATAAACCTTAATTAAAAGATTCTCAATTTATTTCGATCCTGTATTCTCCTTTAGCTATCAAGGAATATCTTTGAACAATAAAAGATAAGCGTTACTGCACATGTTCAAAGTATGTCGACATCTTAACTTTGTAAATCCTTTTTCATATTTACAATCTTCGAACCGATTTGCTACACTTCCAAACAAGTTTAGAATTGGTTCATCTGACTTCCAAGAACTATGTGATTGATCAAGAACACTCAATCACCAATCATGGGTTTCACGGTTATACCAAAACAAGTTTTGGTTCTACCTCCATGTGGGTACTAGAATTAGTCACGCTAGTTACCATAACTTGGTTGACTAGGTACTAGGATCGGTTCCCACGTATCTAACTTGTATTTGGTGCACATGTCCATAGGATCGGTTCCCAATAACTAAAAACGTGTTGCATATGTTCATAGGATCGGTTCCCAATAACTAGAAACTTGTTGCACCTCTTACAAGGATAGATTCCCCTTTTGTGATCAGTTGCACCTCTTCATAGGATCGGTTCCCCAATGTCTAGAATTGGTCATACCAATTACAACAAATCGATCATACTGACCGGTTGTCAGCCGACACAAATATAATTACACTTTCTTACTACTCAAAATATAAATATAGCAAGGGCAAGAAAGGATCGATCCCACAGAGAGGTCTAGGTTGTCAAATTGTTATGGTTTCCTATATAAAAACACCGAGGATTTTCTGATTTTTATAAAAGTATACTAAAATAAAAGCAAAGCAATAAAAAGTAAACACGCAAATCAAGGATGTGAAAGTATTGGTCATGGATTTCGTTTTCATTCACAAATATGTTTTCAACACAATAACTAGAATTGATATTTTAATCTCAACTTTTATCAAAGGCCCTAGAATACCTTGATCGCAAGAATATCCCGCTAATCTCCTCATGTCATCAACAAACACATTAAAAGATGCGAATATGAATTCTATCTAAAAGAACAACCTAACGTGTAAAAGCACTAATCAAGTTTAATTCCCTAGATGCATTAGGTTTTATGAAATCAGGCCAATCAAAGCAATCGAACGTGTAAAACGCACTAATCCGATTTAACAAAGGTTATGACTCACATATGATCATAAGAATATATCACTACAAACTATAATCATATTTATGCTACTTGCAATCCGGAATTATCACTTTTGCGTATAATAACCCTAATCTAGCAATAAAGATGCAAGTAAACTCAATCGATTCGCGACTCGACTAAACAAGCATTCAAATCATGTAACAATATTAATGGTGAATCATAAACGATAATATGAGAGAAAACTAATTTATTGAATTAAAACCCATATTTGGAAATCCAACTTATTCCATAACCAAAAGGAAACTCTAGCTCATATTCATGGAGTTCATAACAAGAAGGAAGAGAAAAGACTTCATGGTGTAAACCCTAGAACAAAGTAGAGGCAAAAGATTAGAAAAAAGAATAAAAGATATCATATCAGAGATATCCCCAAATTTTTTTCTCTCCCCCAAAGTTGTCTATATATAGGCTTGCGTACAAAGCCTAACTTGTGCGACCATTCCTTATTTGATAAGGACGTAAGGTCGGCTAACAAAGTTTTGAACTTTGAAAACTCTGTTCCATGTTCATCTCAAACTCTTCCTCCGTGACAAAGTGAATTTCGTCCAAGTCTTCAAGTCCAACGATGCTCGTTCTTATCTCCAGACCTTTCCAAAGCAATAGGAACTTCATCACCGCCCTCCTCTATCATCAATAACGATAAACACCAACTCTTTGCTCTGTTTAAACCCGAGCTCCCATCAATTCTCATTAGCCAACTTGTACCGACATCTTCGGAATTGGCGAAACCCGACTTTATACCATCGATCGACAAGACCAGCGAGCCATCACCATTAACTTCATGGCCGATATATCATCACTACTGATTCTCGGCTACCACTATCGTTCGCCATCAACATTCAACAAATGACAGCCATATGAGACTTAATCATTTCTTCACTGTCCTTGTAAAATTCTAAACTGATCCTCCACAGCATCTCTGGCATTATCGATAATGGCAGCAACCACTGTTGAGTTTTCTATCTCTGCCAGGATCATCAGCATCTATCGATCATCCATGGAAGCTAACCAAACGCGAATAACAACCTCTTTTCTTCGTAACCTGTCATCCTTCTTATCACTGCCAATGCCATCCACCACTCATCTTTCGTTTCTTACGAGTTCGAGAAGCGAGACCATCATCACCAGAACCTCGCAAACCACATCACGATCAATCAATGACAATATCAATGCTATGCTCTGTTTCCGAGAACTCTTCAACAAACATCATTGCATCATTTGCCATTATCTCAATCTCGTTCACTTATCATCGAACTCGTTAAATCGCCATCAACTCGGCTTCCTCCATCGTCGGCTAATCTTCATTATCATCACAACAATGTTCGAGTCCACCTTCTCTGCCAACATCTTGATCACCGCTACTAACAGCTTCACTACCTCTTATTCTCGTCTCCCTGACTTGCTCAAGTTCTTTTCAGTTGAATGCCATCACTTTCCCGTGAGCAACAACACCTATATCGTTACTACTGATATTGAACGTAAGCAGCCATTAATGGTGATCATCACCGATCAACCAACAGCCACAACCACTTTCTCTCTTGGTTTTGTCGTGCTCAAACAATATCAAAAACCCTGCCAATCTCATACACAAAATCCGTGTTCTTCCTAGCACCGAAAATAGTTGTAATGCAGCCGCACGAAAATGGCCGGAACTGGTCGTGAAACTCGACCTCTGTTCTGTCGAGTATAAATTTAGAAGATGATGGCCTTGAGTAAATAGACCGGGTGCCTTTAATAGCATTTGAATTCTGGTTTCCCCCTAGGTAAAATACCAGAATCCCTTTAGCATTCCCTTTGAAATAGTTCGCCCCTTAACAGGATGACTTCCCCTTAACGTACAGTTGGGTGTCAATATCACTTGCCCTATCAAATGACCATTTTGCCCTTCGCTTCTGAGTTCTTGTTTTGCTCATAACTTCTTCATACGAACTCAGAATGACTTCGTTCTTTCGCCGTTGACTCCGTCTTCTCATCATCCGCAAAATGATGACTAGAAATCCTCCATTTGAACAAGTTCCACTGGGTCTTTGGCCCTTCTTCACTTGTGACTTCACTTTTGTAGCCATTTCCACTTCTTTTTGCTCCAAATGACTCCATTGCACCTAATAAACTCAAAAGTAAACATAAGATACATAATTTACAAGAAAACTCGCAAAGAAAGCATAAATACTAGATATTAAATACGGTGTATTCTACACCTATCACATACCGTCTCAGATGATTACTTAAGATCGGTTTCACTAATAAAAGTCATACCAATAAAAAAGTCAGGCCTTGTGAATAGGTTTACCAAGAACATAAACAAGTCATGAGCGGTTCTACTAATCACACATATTCCAAAGATTTACAATGAATAACAAATACCAATAAGCCTAGCGATTTACCTTTCGATTCAAAAAACAAGTTTATGAATTGTACTTCCTTTAAACGAATGTAAAAAACATTGTTTCATAGGATGAAATCTTCACCTTTACCCATACACGTAATCACAATAGCATTCATACGATTATGCCGATGTCTTATATACGAAGTTCAAAAGATAAGCGTTATACTTCGTATTGTATTCCTTAATACTATGTCTAACTAGAGTATAATCATTCATAGATTCCCAGTTATGTTTTCAATATGCACGACTTGAAAGATACGATAGGGAATGAAACAGTTCAAGTCAAATATTACTAACCTCAATAGGAAGGATGATGTCGTCGTTGTAGCTCCTTACTTCTTCACATTCTTCAAGTCTTCATGTAATACTTGTAATGTCTCATGCATATCCTAATACTTTCAAGCTAACCTATACGAAGTTGACTCTAGCATACAATCAAACGACTCTTTAAATGAGTTTTTGTTCACTAAAATATGACAACCATACTTGACATACCAACGCTTGGTGGGTTCAACCGAGCTTGCTCTAACATTTTCAACGGGCATCGTTGCGGTCATCCAGCAGCAACTTCCTGGGAGATCACCCATCCCTGGATTGCTCCCGCCCGAGCACACTTAACTGCAGAGTTTTCTGCCAACTCTGGAGCCAATTGTGCTGAAAAGGCCTCGGTATTAGGAAAGGAAAAATCATTAAATATATTCCATTCGGCCAACCACTGACGAATATCGAGGTATTACAATACCACCACCTTAAATTGGAGCCGTCCTTGGCTCCAGAATATATATACCTTCTCACCCTCGACGGGTGAACCGTCGTCGACTCTGATACCATTTGTAATGACCCGTACCTCCACCGATATTGTCCCCACTTAGCCACTGCGGTCATCTGGCAGTGTGGGGTTTTCAACGGGCATCACTGTGGTAATCCAGCAGAAACTTCCTAGATGGTCACCCATCCTTGGATTGCTCCCGCCCGAGAACGCTTAAGCTGAGAGTTTTACGCCAACTCGAGCCAATTGTCTTGAAAATGCCTCGGTGTTAGGAAAGGACAAATCATTACTTATATTCCTATCGGCCAACCATTGTCGAATATCGGGGTATTACAATAGGGTTATTTTGTTTTTGGTACTCAGGTTTTGTCCAATTTTTGAGTTTGATCTAACATTTGTCCAGCTTGGCGTTTGGTACTTGGAAAAGACGTTGACCCGCGTTGACTCTTGACTTTTGTTTAGAATTTATTAAAAATTAATATAAAATATAATAATTGACCAAAGTTACTATTATAACCTTAAGTTTAAACTAATAATTCAGACCCAAGTCAAAACCAATTGCAGCTCTGCCTCAAGCCATTAATCCACACATTCGATTCCTGCAACATTCATAACATCTCAGCAGTACAATCTCGAGTCGCAACAGCAAGATCCATTGCAGCATCAACAAACCATTCTTCCCAACCCCGAGCATCAAACTTTACTGATTTCATCTTTGGCAGCACCATTAGAATACTTCTCTTCTCAAATGTTGCATTTGCTGTGTCAATTCAACTCAAACCATTCCCATGTCACATCACAGTCTCAACTCATTTCACAACCACACATCAACAGACTCAACTTCAGTTCTTCTATAATTCCTCACAGCACCAAGAGCAACAGCATCAGTTCCACTTTTTTCTTCAATTCCAGCTTCAATTCCACAATTGCAACAACAACAACACTATCAATCTTCTTCTAATCTTCAAAGCCATGTAATAAACCATGGCTCGACTGCACATGTAACTTCTCTACAACAAAAACCATTCCCTTGCAACTCAAGAGCTTCAATTATTTCCGGAAATCATCGGCAACCCCATCGAACAACACCAACAATCGAAACCCATCTCTTCATTTCAACAGCAAACACCACAACTTCTCATCTCTGAACATAATAAAATTCAGTTGCAATCTTCAATAGAACATCATCATCTCCTCCATTAATAGAATGACTACCAAATCATTCCCAGCAATTGCCACCATCACCCATCTCACAATCTTTTCAGGAAATCGATTAACACATTCAAGATCCCCAAATCTAAAATCTAAAATTTGAACTCCCAAAGCATAAAACTTCAATTGATTCGAGATCCAAATCAATTGATTTTAGACCAAAAATTTGTACTTCTGTGATCTTCATACGCAAGAAAAGTTGCATTAGGGTTTCGATTGATCTTTGGGTTTCAATTTTGTCAAGGATCGAAATTGACTGGATTTAATTAATCGGTGGAGTTAGATCTGTAAAGCTGTTGCTGTTGATGATATTGAAATCAAGGGAATAAGAGAACAATCTCGTGGTCGATGTTGAAGTGGGTAGAAGGGAATGGGGTTTTCGCAGCTGTTGCAGAAGACGGAGGTTGAGTTGGGTATGGCTATGGAGGCGGAGGAAGAATAGTTAGGTATTAGGCTAATTGGTCTTTTACATCAACAACCGTAGACTAAATATTTTTCTTTTCGACCGTTGGATCTTAAACCCACTTCAGGGTACACTTGTAAATTCAGTATTTTATAATTAATAAAATTAATTAAAGATAGGTCAAAAACAGTCAACTCGGGTCAACGTTATTTCCAAGTACCAAACGCCAAGCTGGACAAATGTTAGACCAAACTCAAAAGCTGGACAAAACCTGAGTACCAAAAACAAAATAACCCATTACAATACCACCACCTTAAATTGGAGTCGTCCTCGGCTCCAGAATATATTCGCAAGCCCAGATCTCCGACGTTCCCCGCCCCTCATGAGAAGCTCCTGGACCAACCACGTCCAGCGTACCTTCCCACCCTCGGCGGGTGACCCGTCGTCGGCTCACGATACCATTTGTAATGACCCGTCCCTCCACCGATATTGTCCCCACTTAGCCACCGAGGTTATCCGGCAGTGTGGGACTTTTAGCGGGCATCGTTGCGGTCTTCCAACAGCAACTTCCCAGGAGGTCACCCATCCCTGGATTGCTCCTGCCCGAGCACGCTTAAGTGCAGAGTTTTCTGCCAACTTTGGAGCCAATTGTGCTGAAAATGCCTCGTATATCTTGTGAAGAGTCGTTCCGTAGGGTCATTTTTTAAAGGTTCTTGCTCTTGCCATAAGAGATAGCTTTTAATTCGGTTCAGTTAGCCTTGGACTACTTTCTAAGTTTGAGCGACTAGTGCTGCCTTCTTGGCTTCTTTTCTCTGCAACCCTTTGGGTTTTAGATGAGGGTTCTTCACCCAACACTTGTCGATAACATGACCTGATTGCTTGCAATGGGTATAATTCCAAAACTTCCTTGTCACTAGACTTCCCTTTTTCTTTGCTCCTTTCACCTCCTTTCGAGTAGTACCTCCAAATTTTCCCTTAGGATTTCCCTTTGAATTAGATTTCTTAAGCCTGCCTTCAATGGCATTAGATTTTATACTTGCTTCAGCAATAGTATCGATTGAAAACATCTTCAACTCCTTCCGTATATACTCATGGAACCCGGAGATATACTTCACATATATAGCATAATCTCCCAAGTCTAAATCCAAAATCATAGCTTGATTCTGAAATTTGCACGGTTTGGTTGTAGGACTGCTTCAAGTTATACCACTTGAACCATCTCTCTTCAAGGTAGCCAACCTGATAAAATTGTTTCCTTACAACTGCCTTGAATCTTTCCACGACAATACTCCCTTACCTAGGTTTTGTCCTTGATAAGCCTTCCACCAGGTTAGAGCATGCTTTTGTAGCTTCAATGCCGCGAAAGCAATCTTTTCCTTTAAACCATATTCAAAGAAAGAGAAATACGTCTCTAAACGTTCAATCCAATCATCCAATTTATCTACATCGGTACTCCCA
This sequence comes from Papaver armeniacum, assembly GCA_023531295.1. Lineage (NCBI taxonomy): Eukaryota > Viridiplantae > Streptophyta > Magnoliopsida > Ranunculales > Papaveraceae > Papaver > Papaver armeniacum. The sequence continues at coordinate 10,857 of JAJJWW010007575.1, forward strand.
TCGTAAAGTGGAATATCAACACGGAAATCAATTTCAGATTCTTGCCATGAAGTTTAGTTGATGTAGGACTTTTAAGAAACTCGCTTTTCTCTTCGTCCTCATCTTCATCTTCATCATCATCATCTTCTTCTTCTTCTTCTTCATCCCCTTCTTCCGAAGCTTCAAGTAAAGGTGTAATCTTTTTCTTCGTTTTCGGCTTGGGTGTATGAGAACGAATGCATTCAGTCAATTCTTCAAGGATAGTTTGAATCGACTTCATGTATGTTTGTAGCGTAGCTATCTTTTCTCCCATAGTTTGTGGTTCTCTTTGCTTAGGATCATCATCTGGCTTTTTCATCCTTGATTCCCTTGTTCTTTTAACGTCTTCTTGCTTCTCGAGTACCTCACCAAGCCTTTTGTATAGAGATCTAGTGAAAACCATAAACCACACGGATCAACCCTAAAAACTACCTTGCTCCCGGTACCAACTTGATACGTATGATCTCTATACCTTGGTGACTATTATTATAGAGGCGGAATTCAGAATAATAATAGACGGAAACTTAGAAAACAAAACACAAAGAAGTGATTCGAAGAAATATATCTTCTCTAGATTATGAATAAGAAAATCGATTTACAATTCTCTCTTTGTTACGCTTACAATCTCTCTAAACAGTAGTTAACCATAAACTGTTTGCTAAGCTTGCTTTTACAATAATTAATTGTCTCACAAACTTCTTTAGGTTTTCTCCTCCCTTTAGCTATTACCCAAATCTCTCTATTTATAGACTTTTTTCATACTTAGCCGACTAGGTCTTCTATTAGGAATCTAATTCCTAAACTAAGAGTATTGCCCAAGACAAAACTCTTTCCTAACTAGGAATTCTACCCAAATAAGGTTCCTTCCTCTAATAGGATTCTTCCCTCAACTTAGCTTGACCCTAAAGGAGTACAGATACACCTGTATCATGTCCCCACCAAAAGTCCCTTATAATCTGAGTTAGCTTGTTTAAGACAGTTTTAGGGATCTTTGTAGTTTCCATGTGTAGATACCGTCGAAATCGGTTAGGATCTCTAAATATCCAAAATGGGAATCACGTGGAAATTATTATTGGGGGAGAGCCGCCACCCAACTTAGGGAGTTGGGACCCAAAATAGCACTGGTCCAAAACAGAGAAAAAAAGTCCGGGAATCAAGATACGGGCTAGGAAGGTGTGAGGCACCTAGCCCGTCCAATCCGAAAATTGGCCTCTACTTTATAATCGGGATTTTAGGGTTCTAACTTGAATAAAATATAAAACGATAAATTCATGCAAATATTAATAATTGTCTACGAGTGTTCAAATTAACAATATATCCAACCGCAAAAACCCGATCTCATAAACAGGAACACAATTAGTATTATTATTATGAAAAATGGTCACAAATTATTATAAAACATGACAAGCAATTATTATTATTCAAAAATCATTATTATCATAAAAATTATCCTAGCTATGCAAATATGATGACAACTATAATCCTAGCTATGCAAATATGATGACAACTATTATTAATATTATTACCCAAAACACTATTATTATAATTAACCAATTAAGAAGAAATAGCTAACAGAGAATGATTCATAATAACGAAAATCCATCAAAGTTGCGTATGCCTGAACCACTAATGCTCATGAGTTCTACACTTCTACCAGATGTGCATGAACATAACAAGAAAGAACAAAACAAGTAAGGACAAAACAATAACTTTGGTGAGCATCAGATGGGAGACCTAATCTTAAATGATAACAATTATTATTTAATGATCAGGAACTTATGCTGCGACTTAATTATTAAGAAGTCACGTCTTACAGGACATAACTGGACGTCTTTGTTAGAAACTAATGATATAAGTCTCGCACACGAAAATCATAACGAAAAAGATTGAATCAATACTGACATGTTTTCGCAAGGGTCTCCAAATAATATTACTTAGATCAATTATAAGGAAGCCAACAATGTTATCGCTTGTGTGAAATCGTATCTCCAAAACACCAAACTAATCACCGTACTAATATAGCTTCTTCTCTACCCTATTTTCCAAAATTTCTACCAAGAATCCCCCGACACCAAAGAATGGCTCCCTATTTATAGTCTTACTCCCTTAACTACGACCTTAGGATTAAACGATCCAATCCGATGATTCTAACCGAAAACCTAAATTTCATTTCCATTTTAACAAATATTATTCTTTTATTCTTTATATTATTTCTTAAATTAAAATATTTTTATCTAAACATAAAATCTAAGCTAGGGAGGCAAGTCTTGGGAACAAAGTAAAACAAAGTGTCGACATTTTGTTATTCGGGTGATCGTCCAATTTTGGTCTTCAGCACTAGTGGATACTTGGTGGACGTCCAACTTTGGACTTCAGGACTAGTGGACTTAGTGGTGGACGGTGGATTGGGACTCACTATGGTTTACATCAGAACACTAATGGGCACAAACTCATGGACTAACATTTTTAGCACGAATGTGACGTACTCTTGTCTTGGTCTTTCACCCATTTTAGTTACTACCTTATGACCATGAATATAGGCCTCCATCACCCTTGATGTCTAAGACAGCTTCGGATACAATTTCGCGGCATACTAACCTCACCGTGCAAAATTAGGGTGTCTACAGTTGCCCCTATTGGGCAGAGGTTTGCGTGCAACTGAATGCCAAAGACATACACATTAATTTTGCACATTTAAAATGTTGGATTCCTTGCTCATAAATTATCCGGAATGACACTAGAAAGTTCATCCGAATTATTTCTAAGTATTTTGATTTTGCACCCGTACACATCCTCATGATACATATCACGACGAACGGTACTTGTGCCATACCAACTACTGCGAAAAACAGTTACGCTTTATTACATTAATTCTTGACCACATGCTACGTCATCACATCGATTGCATAAATGCGAATAGCGGTTCTTCAATCTTTACGACTTTGCTTAGATATTTTCATCATCTCTTGTCCTTTCTACAATCCATATGGAGCTTTAATTTGCTCCGAGCATTCTTAATTGCCACAAACCTTATGTAGAAAGCAAGCCTCACTTTCTCTTCGTGATAAATTGTTATTTATTATTTAATTTTTTTCTTAATTTTTTCTTTCTTAATTTTTTTAATTTTTTAATTTTTTAATTTTTTTTATAATTAAGAAACAAATCCTAGAAAATAATTTTCAAAAACAAAATACTCAATATATACAAAGGTTTAGGAATTCTGACCTGCCACGTGTCTGATAGATGCCACCAAAAATATTACCTTCCCCATCCAAATTTTCAAATATGTCAACCCTCCCAGCTATAATTAACTTCATCAATTGGCTTCAAACTATAAAACTATTCAAGATTTTGCTGCTTTCCAGGGATGACGTTCGATGCTTCAAATCTTCAATTTTCTCCACACGACTCTTCTTTTCCTCTATCTCTTGTAAGTGCTACTCAATTTTCCCAAGTGGCTGTTTAATAACCATTTTTTTTTTAATTTTATATATATATCTTTTTTTTTTAATTTTTTAAATCTATCCGTTTGGACGTCCGTTGCTCATTGAACTTTAGGAGATGACTTACAGGACTAATGATGACATACAAATGGACTAACATATCTCTCTCTAAATTATTGACTTGAAAAGACTGAACACTATAATAAAAGACTGAAATGCTCCAATGACATGGGCCCAGTATGATGATGACGGTGAACCTAGTTTTTTTTTTTTTTTTTTGACACTATGGACCCGAAAATAATAATTCTTCTTTTTTTTCGACGAGGGCTTAACATAATGACGACTCTGCCCCTAGTAGATTTTTTTTTATTATTTTTTTTTACTGATGGACTGACTGAAGGGGGCCAAACATGGTGATGACTCTGCCCCTATTTATTTTATTTTTTTTGACTGATTAAAGGGGCCAACATGATGACGACTCTACCCCTAGTTATTTCCTACCTAATTTTCTTTAGAGAGAGAGAGATATTGGACTTGTAAAAAAAAATCTCCTTAGGTTTTATGAGCGTTCGCCGCCCTTAGATAGATTTGAACACTTACCTAGGTATGGTATTTCTTGGGTCGAGTAACACTTGCCGGGCCTGGATCATGTTGGCTGCCTCGATCAAATGGTTGAACATTTCTTTTATTCTGTACGATTCTTGGATCTTCTCAAAATTCTACTTGCTTCATCTTCTTGAACCCCGTGTCTGAAATATCATTCATTGCCTTATGATTAACTGCACTCTTGAACCTTATACTCGTAAAATCATTCATTGTCTTCTGATGAGTTGCTTTCTTGACCTCATGCTAGGAAAATCAATTATTGCCATGTGATTAATTGATTTGTTGAACCTTTTGCTATGAACATCATTTGTTGTCTTCTGATTAATATCTTTCTTGAACTTTGTGCTCAGAAAATTATTCATTACCTTCTGACTAATTATTTCCTTGAACCATATGCTCCGATTATTATTCATTGTCTTCTCGAATCTTCTGCTGGGAAAATCATTCACTTCATTCTGATTAATTGCTTTCTTAAACTTTATGCTGGGAATATCATTCTTTTCCTTCTGATTAGTTGCTCCATCATTTTTCAAAAATAACACGTCCTTGTAAGAAACCATTTTCTTAGGTAGAGGATTTGTCGTCTTGACTTTATTCGATAGAAAAATCTCATCTTCATGTGTTTTGAATCTCTTTTCCTTCTTATCATTGGTCTTCAACATCCATTGCGGTCTTAACTGCAACGGTTTCTCTTCAATTAAATTCACTACTTCTGTCTTCTCTATTGGCACATTTTTGCACTGTATCCACATTTTGTTCATATTCATCTTCTTTCTCTGAGGTGCCCTTAAAAGTTGATTTTCCTTGTTTTGATTGACAAACTTTACTTCTTTAGCCGGTTCAGGTTTTTCTTTTTGGTGGTTCCACAGTCCCCACGGCTTGTCAAGATTCTCAAACACTTTATTTATACCAAGTATGTTGTTTTCCAACCTGCAAACAAAATCTTTTTGTTTTTTTAGTTTATTAATTTTTTTTGGATTTTTTTTTGAAATATTTTGAAAATTGGAAATAAAAGACGACTTATTTACAAATTCAGGTGATGTACCCTTAACCGGTCTGATTGACTCAACAGAATAAGTTAGAGACTTACCTGACTGAGCCTCTATTGTTCTTACCACTTTTTGTTCATCCTCTTGTCTTACAGACTTCCATCTGAATGATGGTTGTGTAGGAGGCATAATTACGTCTTTATTCCGGAGATGAGGTGGCTTGTAAATGGTTCTGTTCTTGCTACATTTTGAAACTCATCACCACCCTGAGTTCTAAACGGATTCCACATTGTAGATGAAGATTTCTTTGTTGCGTGTACTGGATCAGCAGGAAAGATATCTGAGAGGTAAATTGGACTCGCTGATGGTTGAACGGGATAAGACAAGATCTCTGAAATATGCACAGGCCTAACAGGTGAGGTCTGCTTTGGTAGAAGGTCAGAGATATGCACAGGCTCTGCTGGAAATCGGTTGGAATTTGGCACGTTCCTCGGTTGCTCAACTCCATAATTATCTGCCATTAACTCAGACAGAAAAATAGGACGATTAGTTGAATTAAATGAATTCACAGTTTGTACCTGATCCGCGAAGAGCTCACTAATGTGAACAGGTCGATTGACAGCAGATTTTTGCTTGTTGATTGAGTTGGCTAAATTTGTATGGTTTTCTGCCAAGACAAAATTAACCTTGGGTTCCCTTTGATGATAGGGTAATGGGTGCTTTTCCTCTACAAAATTATTCTGAGGATGTCCAGATCTTCCCTTATTCCAATTCTGGCTCTGCCCCTGGTATGGTCCTGTGGGTGGTGCAATTACTGATGCAACTGGCACAGTATTCACTTGATTTTCATCTGTAAATGTAGCCCTTCCACAATTATTCCCATTAGAGTCCTCCGGGTCGGTCAACCTGGTCATTCTGCCCGTGTCCAATGCATTTTCAATCTATGAGCCCGCCTTCCATAAAGAGTGTAATGTTGGATGGTAAGATGATATCGCCGGTTCCAATATTCATGGTTCAAACAATTCATTATAATATCTACCATCTCTTCTTCGGACAATTTCTCATCGAGCTCTAACGACTTAGTCTTCCAACGTGGAAAGAATTTTGTAAATGCCTCATTGGGTTCTTGTCTGACCGCCTCTAAGTGTTTCCTATTAAACTGAATTTCAGGGACCAACATAAACCGTATCACAAACATATCGACCATATCCTTCCAATTCGAAACTAGACTTGGGTCTGTCTTCATCAACCACTTCAAGGCCGTTCCAGTCAAACTCCTTTGGAACAATTGGACTAACAACCCATCATTAATACCCAGTGGCTTCAAGTACCCAACATACATACGAATATGGGTTTTTGGGCACCCAGTTCCATCATATCTATCCAAATCTGGAAATTTAAATCCAGGAGGTAAACGAATATCGGGATAAGGATATAGCCCATGTATATCTATTGTATCCTCACCCATTTTCTGCAAGGTCCTTTCGATATTTTTGATCCTCTGGGCTAATTGTCTTCCTCGTGTTGTGGTCTCATTCTTTTTAACCTCTTCATTATGATTATTTTTGTCATTTCCCATATCGGCCCCGACATGTTTTCTGTGGACTCAAAAGAATGGCCTCGAGAGTCAACTTCTTGATCTCGGCCTCCATCGTGTCTTCATATTCTGAGAACTTGGTATCTAACATCTGTTGTAATTGTTCGCGCAACCAAGGCAATGCCCCAGTATCGATATTCATTTCAGATTCTATGCCCGTGTTCCTGTTTTCAAGGAAACAAAAGAATATATGGTAACACAAGGGTGCTTATGTCTCGGATTTTGTGTAACAATGAATGCAATTTACAATTAATGCACGTGCATGCAGGTTTCACTAACTCTTGGGTAGGCTTGGGCTACCTTAGCAGAATATCTCATACATAGTCAGACTAGTCTTCTTTGGTACTGGGCTAAGGCTTGTGGTGGTTCAGCTGGTAACTCCCATAAGGCCCAAGGCACGGGTTCAGCTTACTAGCCACTCATTTTCCTAATAATCGGACGTCTGACGATGCGAAATGGAATGCAATGTGCAAATGGGTGCGTGCACGTGTGTGTGTGCAAATATCGAGTAGTGTAAATCAAAACCCTAAAATCCCAATTATTTTTCGAGTTAGATTCTCAAATCCCCAGCAAAGTCGCCACTATAGATACCGTCGAAATCGGTTAGGATCTCTAAATATCCAAAATGGGAATCACGTGGAAATTATTATTAGGGTAGAGCCGCCACCCAACTTAGGGAGTTGGGACCCAAAATAGCACTGGTCCAAAACAGAGAAAAAAAGTCCGGGAATCAAGATACGGGCTAGGAAGGTGTGAGGCACCTAGCCCGTCCAATCCGAAAATTGGCCTCTACTTTATAATCGGGATTTTAGGGTTCTAACTTGAATCATAGTTATAAAAAGGTATGAGGTTTGTGTCCATGATAGCCGGGGCTATCGGGACGGACGACGTTTAATGGGGACCCCGATCCGAAGGTCGGGAATCTCTACTGGGAAAAACTCGGTTAATGTTAAGTTGGTTGATGTGGGTGACAAATATAGGGCGGGTTGACGCTCTTGGCCCTTTCTCTCTATTTTCCACCTCCAGCCGAGCAGTAAATGAATTCTTCTTGGTTTCTCTGGGCCTCCGCCACTGCCACCACCACCCACAATCTATACTTTCATCTACTTCTCCTCTCGAGGGGCAACAATGATTCAAAGTGAACCACACATCAACTTCTTATTTTTAGTTGATTTCAGTTGGTCATGAAGGGATTTGCTAAGTAAGAAAAGATTTTGGTAATAGTAATTGAATTTTGTTATTGTTAATATTTCATAAATCAAAACCTAGGGTCTCATATGTCTGGGGGTAAATTTGGGGGGTTTTAAATTTACTGTTTAAGTTTAATGGTTGTTGTGTTAATTTTCTAAGAAATACCAATTTATCAATTTCTGATGTTTAGGGTTTTTTTATTCGTTTTGGTTTCGAATTATTGAGTTACTCTTTTATATGGCTTTGATTTTTCTGATTCTGCAATTTTGTTAATGAGTTTTTGCAAGTTCTTGAGTAATTCAGTTCTGTTTTTGTGGATTGGTTAACAACCTGTGGACAACAATATGCAGAAAAAAAGTTAGCTTACTAGGGTTTACAATGCCTTCATTAGCTCCTTTCAGATTGATTCCAGACATGAATCTCCTAATTATCAATTATTGCTCACAATTGAGGCCTATTGTCTGCATACAATTGATTTTGCGTTTGAAAATTAGGTTAAAACAATGTAAGAGATTGATTTTTGGTATTAACCTTTTAGCTGACTTGCAGACTGAATTTCTTAGGGCTTGAGTTTCCTTCAATGTTGCATATGTTGTTTTCTGATTAGTTAGTTCCTATTTTTTTGTTCTTGCTTTTCACAATATGTGATTATGATTGTCATCCTTCATACAAGTTAAATATTAGATTGTATTGATGGCATTATGTGTCGGTGACCAATGATGATGGTTGGTTCAGATTCCAGCAGAAAGATTAGCATTGTCTATATGTCTGTTTGATTTGAGAAACAAAAATACTTAGTCTAACTTTATACATCTATATGCAGGTACAGATTAGGGGAGAAAAAAATTTCCACTAGATGTCTGTTGCAGCTCGGTTCTTAGAGGCAAATTAGGCTCCAAAGGAAGCTTCTCAATAAGGACGTGGAGAAGTCATTTGGAAGGAAGCTCAGGAAATGTGATAGTCATTTGTATACGTTTCCGGTTAGTAGTTTGTGAACTGTATTTGGTCTCATTAAACAATACATAAAGGGTTATCATGTGACTATGTCGCTGATTTAGGTATTGGTAGACAAATTTGGCCAGACCGATGTAGCGGTGCAAAGACGGCAAGTAAGAGAGGACATGGATGAAAATGAAATATAGTACTGCTCATTGGAGATGATACAGTTTAAACATGGAGAAAGACACAACAGCATAGTACGGAAGATTCCCAGAGTTGCATTTGAGTGCAGTTTACATAGTTTGACTGGATGATCTGGATTATTAGTATAATAAAACAAAAGGTAATCATGTTGATTTAACTATCCATTTATTTCCTAGATTTTGTCTATGGATATGAAATACGTTGAAGTTATGGTTCAACGTGGCGCTTTTTTTCCTACCCATCTACTTTAATACAGGGGAAAAACGGTTTCAACTTGGATATCACTACATGAGACTGGATAGTATTGACCTACAGTATTTTGTTAGTATAATAAAACAGAAGGTAATCATCACTGATCTAACTATCCATTTACTTCCTAGATTTTGTCTATACTGTAAATGAACGCATTTATTTTAATTTATATCTAGCGTGGCAGTGACTCCCTACTAAAGTGATGAGCGAGGAGACATATTCTAAGTGTGACCTCAGCTGGAGAATGAGAATGGTGTATTCTCCATACCCATATATTACTTGCAAAAATCTTCTCAGGTTTGAAATATCATCAAATAACTTGGAAGAATTAACAGTGTGACTTATTATATTTTAAATTTTTTGTAGGTAGTATTGTTGTCACTAATGTTGTATCTGAAATTACTTGATTCTACAGATGAACAAAATAACTTCATGGAAAGGCTAGCTCATTCGCCTGAAGTCTGGGTAACGAAGAGATGATCGTGCATCTTCGCCGTCTTCTGAGCATACAAACAATGTTCAGAAATATATTAATGGATGTGCTTTTCATTGGTAGGTTTGATGTAGTGGTTAAATGGTGAATGCTCTTTAGACTTTAAGTCTTCACAATAACAAAGGAGGGAATATGTAGTAGGATAAGTGGGTACTTACTATCACTATATAGAGTTGCATATGATGATATCATGTTGTAACATCACGGCTGCCACAAAGCCACAACATTGTGGTGTCTATGCACAACTTCGAACTACATGTATGATTTCAGAGCAGAGAAAACAAAGCTTACTTCAACATTGACAATGCAAAATATCCCTTAAAGGTACTGTTCTCCCCTTATACACATTTTTTTTATTCTTTCTTTTGTTAATCCAATGACATTCCATGTGTACATTATACTGGAAAATATTGGGTTTTTTCAAATTCAATTCAAATTTGAATAGGTTAGGCATTCATCAAATCATGATTAGGAAGTTACCCAACTGTAGATATAGGCACTCTTTGTATTGCATAGGCAATTGAACAGATGTTGTTTTGATTATGAAATTACAAGGTTGGTCCTACACACTCCACTGATCCCTCTTTCTGATAGAAGAAAAGCAATGTTCACAAGAAATTTCGTTTAGAAAGTGAAATTTATCAGAACTCTACCTTCTCCCACTACTCATTCTTCGGTTATAGCTCGCTATTATTAGTAATTTCAATATAAATCTTATACATGTACCATAAACAAATTTATAGGAACTATGAGAAGCACTGTATACACGTACATCACTTCGATGCAGGTTGCCTTGAAAGAAGCAAAGATCAATGCCGCACTAACCATCTACAAAGAATTGTAGAACTTCAGTTCTGTAGTTGTTCATTAACTTGCAATGAATATCTCAAGTAAATTTGATACTGGGTTTCGTTCAGTTGTATTGATTGTGGAATAAAGTTGGAGTTTTTAGTGTTTTTGTTCATTCCTTCAGTTGAACTGGGGTCTCATAACTGTTAATTTATTGTAACTTAGGGACGAGTGGAGAAGATTGTTTACTCACTCAATGGTGCTGAATTTGCATCTACAGATGTTGGTGAGTGGATGTATTATAATTTGTGAATATGCTCTTACATTTGGTTTATTTATAGACTTTTGTGTAGCTTGATATGGCTTAATTGCAATGTAATTTCTATCTAGGTAAACTTCATGGATTTCCATTGCCTAACATTCTTTCTCACTTATTATTGTTCTTCAGATTTTATGTTCAAACAAATAATTATCTCCTTTTATATGAATCTCCCAAAGACAGTTCGAAGATATTATTAGTAATGGTAATGGTAATGGTAATGGTGAGAAATTGTTCTCAGAATCAGATAGAATACCAACAGCCAAAATATTACGTCATGGTAGTAAATATAAATTGTTCAAGAAGATATTATCTTATACCGTTCTTCACATTTTATGTTCAAAATTTTTTATTTTCTCCTTTGCTTTGAATCTCATAAAGACAGTTTGAATCTATTACCTTCTTTACTTTGTAACAAAGCTTCTCCATTGTAATGGCAATGGTAAGAAATTGTTATCAGAATCAGATAGGAAATCAACAGCCGGATTATTGTGTTATGGTTCAAGAAAAAGCAAATCATCTAAATAAAATTATCACATGACTCAACAAAATCAAATAATTATAAGTATTGGTTTACGAAATTCAGTGACCTGCAACTACAACAACAAACAAATAAGTAATAACATTTCTTTTTGCTTGCAGAATCGCATGGAACTCTTAACTTGGCAGCAACATTAACGAAGGTAAAGGTTAAAAACTGAACAATCTGAAACTTTGAAGTTCATACTATTGATTTTTTGTTTGTTTGTTTGGTTTTAAGCATTTTTAATGGACATCAAGATCCTAAGACAGATGATGTTTGGTTGTGTTTAGGCTCTAGCTGGCTATTAGATTTGTATTTAGTATAGGTCTACTGTTTTAGATGGGATTAATTGTCTGTAGGTGGAACTTTAGATTGTGATTTATTTTTTGAATTTCTAAGGCTCTATTGAAGCTACTGTGGGTTTCCAACTAATGAGTGCTTCCCTCCCTTCAACGTTGGATGTTTCTCCAACGAAAATCTTTATCAACAATTAACTCGGCAGATAGATGATATAGTTTCTCTGATTGCAATTCACTCGGATACTCGCTTGGACTTCTGTTTATCTAGACGAATCGGTATCTTCATAACAAATGAATGAATACGTTATCTGATACTAAATATGTTTTTAGCCAGTTACTTTGGTGTTTTTCCAAAAAAAATGATTATTGCTTTCGTCCCTCTTAGTTGCACATCCATAATGATTGTCATCATTGGTATCTTTTCTTTTATTTAAGGTTTCCCAGCTTATGATTTTCAGGGTTCTGATTTTGATACCCAAGGCTATCACAATACAAAGTGGAGTTGTTCTCTACAAAGAATATATTAAGACATCTTCAATTTGTTTGTAATAACTTCTGTCCTGGCATTCTTAAGATATTCCGAAGATAATTTGGAAACTATTTATGTTATCCAGACTTTGCTCCCTAAATAGTTTTTTAATATTTTTGCCTCAATACGAACCAAAACCCTCATATCACAACATCATAAAGCACAGCTGAAGCAGTAATGAGTTCACCGCTTTGGAATCCTATTCGTGGATGCTTTAATGGTAATATTTCTCATGTTTTGATGATATAAATAATTGTTTTGATGTTGCCACTAAGTTATACATATATGTTAGTCCTGATTCTATTGGTACTTTTGAACCTTATAATTGATGTTACAGTTTTTACGTACTTCGTAATACACTTTATGCAGAAATCATCTTTTTTAGTCCGCAATCGATAAATTTCATTAAATAAACAATCAAGGTCAAAACCCATTAAGCTACTTGCAGTTTTCAGGACTAGCAGATTAGGATTTCAACAGTGGAATCTGCCTTTTGATATACAACTATTTGACAATTTTAGTCGATCTTTTGCTCTTCTTTGTGCTGGGATAATAGAGTATGCATGGATGTATCAGTGTTGCCCATTATGGCTGAGAAACAAATTAGTTTAAGGTGAGCTCTTTTAGTCTTTTTATGGTTATATGATTTCTTTGTTGATTTTTTCTTATTCATCTGATTTCGATTATGTATTTATCTATTGGTGCAGATTACATGTGGCGGAAATAATCATGGCCTTAATCTTATGCATACAACTGCATTACGCACTCTTGCCAAAAGTATGGTTTACCATTCTTGCCGCTACCATTGTTTCTATTAAAAAAGCGAGCACCATAGGTAGATCCTGCTTCTATCACATACTAAGACAAGTCGTTTAAACCATGGATCTGTGGCCCAATGGTAGCGCATCTGACTCCATGTCAGAAGGTTACGTGTTCGATTCACGTCGGGTCCAATTGCTTAGGTTCTACAAATAATTGAAGTTTTATTTTCTATTTTGGTTGAGATGCACACTTAGAGCAAAGGCGCATAAGTGATACTAAAGCTATGCATCATGCCAAACAAGCTTGAGTGGTACTAATGAGATAGATGCAATGGGGAAAAGGTTTTCAGTGTGCTTGCTTTAAGAGCTAAGAGTATTATGCGGGTTTAAAATCAAAGTGCTCACTACATTGGCGAGTGTAATCAGGACCATTAGAGGGTATGGGTATGTTTTAAATTTGATTTTTTTGTTGTTCGATGCTTACCATTGCTGTTCGGATTGATAAGTCTTTATTTATTGCAAGATCAGGATGAGAAAGGAATGGTTACAGAATCGATTAGAGAAGCTGCAGGATTGAATGTATGTAAATCTTCAGCTTCTTCCTACATATAACTCATTTATTGATAGAATATCGAGTCTCAAGAAACGGGAACTACCCAAGCTTTGTTTGAAGTTTGTTAAAGGCAAGACTTAGGTAAAACTTCGATTCTTATGCCTTTAAGGTAGAGGCACCACAAAAGTTTCATTTCTCCAATATCTCTAGGTAATGCTTTTAAATTTTGCACAAATTAGCACTCTGAAATATTTCTAGCTTGCCGTACAGTCAGGTAGCTCTTTTATATTCGTAATATATTCACAAGCATTAATACCTCTAGGGAATGCCAGAAAATCAGTGCAGTGAGAGAGGTCCAGAGTCTGTAAGTTCCAGAGGCTAGCGATAGAATCAGGTGATGCTATCTCATCATTGTATAAGAGATAATAAAATTGCCAAAACTCTCAAAAAATTTGGATGAAAAGAATTCATGCTATTTCCATCAATATGCGAGCTCTAGAAGCCTCTCAAGTAGAATTCTTTGTTTTAAGGATAGTGATGGTCATATTTTTGAGCGAGAGGGAAAATCTAAAATCAAATATTCTTAGCTTCTATTATGTTTTGTACACTAGATCAGTCCAGTTTTACTTCGTATTTCAAGTAAAAGTGAAAAGTGTAGGAAGCAGTTGAAAGATCTTGGTCACAGAAAGCACTTGGGACACGATGCATACCCACCAATATTCTTCGAAGTGCTAGAATTTTGTTAAAACAGACGTCTTATTTTTTACAATAGTTTTTCACTTCTAATTCTTTTTCTTTGGCTATTAAGAAAAGAATCAAGGGGAAACAATCAAGGACTATAGGCTAATCATCATCCTTTTGAGCGTCTATAAGTTTGTAACTAAAGTTTTCAGACCCGATGCAGCTCGGTCAAGCTTCAAACATGTGATCCTCAATAAAATGGTGTTACTAAGTTGATTTGGATTCTCTATTTCTGTCGAAAGTTTTCCATGAGTTGACCAGTTATATTAATTCTACGAGAGTACTGGAGTTTGAAAGCTTAAGAACATATACTGAGAAGTTGGCGATGCAAAATATAGTGAAACAATTGCTGAAGTGTGCAATTAGAAGGGAATCCCAATAAATACACTTGATTCCCTCTACTTATTATAGACTACTCCGTATTAATGGAAGTCCATCACCGACTTCCATTCAAGCTAATGGGAAATGACTTAGAAAATATTTTCATTTGCTGCAAACCATCTACCAGTGATATAATCAGTGAGCAAAATAGTGTCCGCACACGGAAAAACAGTATTTCTCTAGCATTAGAAGATGAGACAAATGAATGCAAGGAAAATAAAAGAATTCAAGATAAGAGATAATTAAAGAGATTCTTGAAATGGTTTGACGCGAGATGAAGATCACAACTTGACTATCATAAATCAAGATTACACCAATCAAGTTGTAATTTTAGGAATTGAGAAAAAAGAAGACGGGATTGGAATTCCGGTGAAACGGGTTTCGGAGTTCGTAGAACTAACAAGGAATAATAGTTTAAACAAAGCCACTTATGTCACCGGATACGTCATAGATGTGTTCAAAGCTGTAGTTGAGATGCTACCTTATCCAGTTTCTTATGAATCTTTACCTTTGAAGGCTGATTGCCAAGGGTCAAGGCAATGATAGCATGGTTTATACTAAAAAATTGAGGGTCCCTCTTATGACATTTTTTCTTTTCTTTTTTTAATTTATTTTTTAACGAAGTCTGTAGAAATGACACA
The DNA here is from genome assembly GCA_023531295.1 of Papaver armeniacum. Taxonomy (NCBI): domain Eukaryota; kingdom Viridiplantae; phylum Streptophyta; class Magnoliopsida; order Ranunculales; family Papaveraceae; genus Papaver; species Papaver armeniacum. The sequence goes on from JAJJWW010007575.1 coordinate 26,125, forward strand.
AAATGGAGCGATTTTGGATACGAGGAAGTTGCACACTAACACAATGTATTTTTTGAAAGCAACGAGCTTTATTGAGCAAATCCGTCAAAGAATGGTTATATATATATATATATATATATATATATATATATATATATATACATATATATATTTAACAAATATATTTGTTATGTATATTTTGGATGAAAGATGAACATAGAAAAAGGAGAATCTCTTCGTGTGCGAGAATATGCCCATTCATTCCTAAACAATTTCATCCGTGGAAGTGATTTCCTCGGAAACAATTTAAAAGAATCCGCAAGTTCACTAGGTTATAATCCTTCAATTTGATTTGGAACATTAAGTAGTTAGATACATCGTTATCTAGGTGAGGATGGTGTAGGCTCATTATTCCGGACTCGCAGATTCCGAGCCCATAGAAGATCTATGATGCGACCATGGAAGATTTGTTCTCTCTGTATAAATCCGGTGATATAAGACACTCTTCGCGTATATGGGTATAATAGAACAATGCATGTAATTTGTTATATAATGACACGTGTTGAACTCAAGACTCAATGAACTTAGGTGGCGTGGAACATTTTCTATTTATCTATACCCACATTATAATTAAATTGAGAATCAAACTTTAGATTGCTTCGACTAGGTATTGGAAATTAAAAATCTACTGCAATATAAGCTGAGTAGAATCAATTTCATGAAATTGTAGAACCAATGAGGATGGTCATGATCTAGGCTGACAGAATCTTCTTTTATTTTACTGATTTTCCGTAGTTTGTGAATGAGTTTCTAATTTTACGTAGTTCCAAGATATTAAGCTGATGTGTTAAGTGTACTTCTCTTCTAGGCACTCAGTTACCTACACGAACCGTCTTCACTTCTAGAGAATGAATTTCCTACGTTTGAGGAGCAAAAGCTTATATATGTTACTACGTGATGCGCAAGGACATCGGATGTGATCCATCGAATCTAGCTTTGCCAAAAAAATGGTGCGACACCTTGATAGAACCTAGAATGAATACGGTTGGTGCAATCAAAAGATATTACTGATAGTTTTTTTTTTTCTTTCCTTCTGTTTTTTCTTTTCTTATTTATGTTTTCTTATGTTTACATGGCAAGCATTATCTTTATGTGACAAGCTCATAGAAATGGTAATAACCACTAGGTTTTGATTTTTAATTGTACCTTCTCAGTAGGAATTTGCAGTATTTCACGTGCAAGAGCGTTCCTTCTTTTCTGACACAGGGCCACTTGAACATGTAGATTAGTAAATTGCTATTTTTATAAAAGAGAGGTCCAAAGGATTCTGCACTCATGTATGTAGCAGTGAACAAATTGCAAGTGTTCTCTGAACTATTCAAAGTTAGCAAAGATTAAAGGGATAAATCCGTTGTATTGCTTTCACGCAATTTCCAGGTACGGTTTGCTAAATAATTTTGTTTACTAAAAACGCTATGTTAACTGTACTATTGGTAAATTGTTGCATATATTTAGTTATCTTTTATTTTTTTTGACCACCATAACGAGTTGAGCTTTAAGGATATTGAAACATAAGGTGTTCGATTATTTTAATTTGATTTGCTTCTTTATCTGTAAGCGTATGTTCTTGGCTTCATTCAAATTTGTCAATTTAATAGTTCCAAGATATTTGAAGTGCAACAAGCGTTGCACTATGGTCTTAAGAAGGGTAATGTTTACAATTATATGCTCAGTGTGTACTCTGTATTACTTCATATTATATCCTACTTACTTTTGAAATGGTATCTGCTATCTTGGCTCAAATGGAAGAGCACATGGTGTTCAACCATGCTGTTGTGGGTTTGACTCCCACAGATGGCATTCTTACTTGGGTTGGTTGGGCAGGCTAAAACCTTACACATGCTTCCAATGACAAAAAACTGTGATTTCATTATTTGATGCTTACAAAGTAGGAATCCAACAGAAGATATGGAGTTGGATCAGGGTCTTGGAGAATCTTTTAAGAAGAAATCTCTCTCATTGTCTCTCGAAGGTTAAACCTTCAAGTGATTGCTAAGATTGTTTTCATGGGATAGCAGAGAAGCTCAAAGGATATCCTATCTTTGTTTATACAACATAAAGGTAGTTTTAATTTTTCAGTTGGGGATTTCTTAACTAAATAAATTAATTTTTATCATCTCTTCTTTTCATTATGTGCACTGATTTTAATTCGTTAATTCTCAATTTTCATCCTTTTTTTTTGTTATCTTAGACCGCTGCAGTGTTGAGAATGTGATTCATGCTTCATAGGTCATTTAAGGATTTCCTTTGCATACACCATTGGATAAAGTCCATCACTTATGAAGGTAAGTCGTAAGGATATATTGTGGGGTCACTTAGGTTGGTAGGTATCCTTGACGACTACTGAGTTAGTTACCAATATCATGTGGCTCTTAATAACCACCCAAAGTACAAATCTCAAATAAGTGAGAATAGGAGATAACTTGGCTTCATACCAGTTTTGGAGAAAAATGATGGGAAAGTCATGAGAAATTATTTACGAAATTAATATTTACGAAATCCATATAAGAAACTAAAGGACTATTCATATTTTGCGATGCTTGGGTTGTTAGGTTTATCAATCAGTTTTTTCTTGAGGTCGTGGTGAAAGGATTAGTTTATATACTCAGTTTACTTAGTGCAGGAAAGCATATCCAGCAGAGTTTGTTCTGGATGATCAAATTTTTGGATTGCCGAAAGTTGGTGATGTGAGGAGTTTTGTCTAAATTGACTCCGAGGATAATACCCAAGAAACCATGTGATTTTGTGGCATATGATTGCCAGTGTATTAGACGGTATTACATGGTTCTTTTATTGCTAAATATAGATGAGTAACAGGTCCCTGGAATAAACCTGCTCATTTGGATCTTTGCATGGTATGTTGTCGCATCATTTCAGATCGTATGGGTTGTTTATGTGATTGGTTCACACACATGGGCTTTTGCTTAGTTGTTCTCTTGAAAATTTATGCGTAGTTTATTTAGATTCGCTAGGGAATTGAGACAAGTGTTCATTTTGAAGTTATTTGTTTGTTGTATAACTCTTGCTTGGTGTAGAAAGAAGTTCCAGCGATGTTTCGGTTGACTCAACTTTGTTCCGTTGATTTTTTATAAAAAAATTATTTATTTTTGCAATTGAAAGTTTGGTACTGACGAGTTTCGAACTCAGATCATTATATATGTCATCCAATGACTTTACCACCGTACTACACTGCAGGGAGAAAAGCGCAATTGTGGGGTAGGCATCTCCAAAATGTATGTGAAGTCATGGAATTAGTGTTGTATCTCTGTACCGTGGCGTTTGCCATTAACCTTAAAATATTTTGTATCGAGGAGCTGCACAGCAAGCACGTGGTGCAAAGGAAGCTATGCAAAAAATAGATTTGACCTAGCATTTTAAGTACACACCATGCATCGATCTACAATATTAATCTATAATTTCAAATTTAAATGTTATTATTATCGTGTTTAGTACGGAGCATGCGGGTTCAATTGATAGCGGTTGGGGTTCCATACATATATGAATGCAACTTCTCTACTAAATTAGTACTTGGTTTTGTGCTCTTAGATATGACTCTACTTATATCTGATATTGATTGTATCCATCTCTGTCTATGTACAGAACAATTGTTGAAATTTTTACATCAAATGGTTCAGAATGATTTTTTTGGTTCATCAGATCAACAGGACGACGTGGGCACACAAAACGTTATAAATAGTAACTTTGAAAAATCTATCTTTGTTAACTTAGAAAAATGGACATGCATACTATTTGTGTGTGGAGATGCACTGGATTGACGAGAGATTAACCAGATTATCCAAGAAAACACAAATCTTTGGAAGATGTTGTCGTCGGGAAAAATACAAATCCCTATGTTGCTTGAACCTCCCAAACTTTGAGGGATTTACATAAAGTATATGATGCCTAAGGTAATTTTGTATCCACATGTGGGAGTATTATAATGCTTTGAATGCATTTACCAACCTTGGTTGCGGTCATGATGAAGGAGCTCGAAAAAGAAAGGGTCCAAAGTACTTTTCAATACGGGGGACTTCAACTCCCTTCTTCGAGCATTAGTACTCGAAGAAGGTGTAGGATCAGAATATCGCGACCATGCTTGGTTTCGACCAAGTGAAGAGTGATGCTTGCGCACCTCTTCAAAAACCCTAGTATTCATTAACGGCCGCAGATGAGTGTCTCAAACATCATCTCATCCGTTCAACTTCACTGACTTGGTTATACAACCACAGTCGGGGGAGTTATTTGGTTAGTGAGGCGTCATTACCCATCACTTTACCACACCACAATGCAAGCACTGCATAAAATACACACGATACTTCACAAGTATCGACTTTACGAATAACGTGAGTTATTCAATTCAGCGATTACATGCTATCTTTCGTGGATCCACGATCCGCACATTCCAGACATCAATCATGTCACAAACTGGGGGATACTTACTGGGGTATTGGTCTGGCGGTTTACAGCGTGCAGCGTGCAACGCGCCATCACAAGAACGTGTCAGGAAGTCATGGACGGTTAGAGATGAACTGGAGAAGTGGGCAAGACTGGTCGTGTATCACCAACGCACAACTCCACTACTCCATTATTCCACTTCCTCCACTTCCCACGAGAGACGTGAATAAGGCTCAATGACTTGTATAAATAGGTTCTCCGCCCTATTTCAAACAACAACACAAGTTCAGACGAGACAGAAAATCAAGTGTTAATACAAAAATTGTATTCAAACGCCCGAGCACCTTGCATCAACCGCAAGCCTGCTCACCTTTCTGTTACAAGTCATAAGCAAGCCAACACCTTCACAATCTCAACACCTTCTTCGCTTCCCTCCCTAAGATCAACCCCATCTCCTTCACTTTGTGACCGAAACAAGTCTGGAATGACCATTTCTTGGTTTAGGCCGGACTTGCAATGCATTGATCTCTCGAATCTACAAGCACTCACCGCGTGGTGCATTTGTTTAAAGGTTTAAATTCATTCCTCATCCACACCCCAAATTACCAAATTCTACGGGAGTAGTTTTCACCCATAAACAATTGGCGACCACGGTGGGAGATTGATCTATCGGTTGCACAAAAATTGAATTCTCAATTTTGGTTTCCATCTCACAATATATCAGGAAACCACGGGTGGTTGGTATCATGGGAAGCATGGCTAGAATCTTTGGAGGATGTCTTGGCAAGTCAAGCCGGTATCACCGAAGGCGGAGCGAGACATTTCGCCTTTTGAATGATATAGCGGCACAATAACAAGAAGCGTCGACAGGCATCCACTCAAGCGGCGCAAGAAATGATGAATCTTTAACCGGGAGTCACACCTTTACCGGTGGAGAAGCAAAAAAGGCGCGTAACCGCGGGAGACTCGGGAAGATGAACAACATGGTCGGTCAACAACGGAGACCCGATGCAACCCCACAGGAAAAGAGACTTATCCGGAATACTACAATGTTTGCCAGATAAAGAAGGGGAACCTACAGCCTATGGAGCCTTGCTAGAGGATTTATACCTCAAAACTCTTGTCGAAGCCCTAAGATGTCCAATCCGCGTCGGCCTTCCAACCAACTGGAGAAACGCTTGAGGAAGGAGAAATCAATCAAGAAATGCCTGAATACAGAGGATGGGAGCGTTCAATCCGGTCACTCAGCAGTGACATTACGACACCTTCCACATCCCTCTACTTAGGAAGGCAATCCGCGCAGATATGATGGCGCTCGCAAGTCTTCTAACCTCATCTCCTGTTCCACATCAAAGCCACGGGGAGACATTTCAACGCCCGCTAACGCAGGAAAAGCTAGACACAAGGTACTTACATTTCCCTTTCCCAATGAAGAAGATTTTGGAGCTACTAGAGGCGTGGGTGCGAAACGGAGAGATGAAGCTACCCCCGGTACGACGCCACCACCTGCGATCAAGAAGTAATGGACCCGAGGTACTTTGTCATTACCACCGGTCCCTTCATCACCCCACCGGTGAATGCAACGCTTTGAAGCGCATTGTTCGGGAGAAGCTTGGTTCGGAGGGATAGTTTCGAGAAGATTAGTACGGAGGATTTTCTTGGAGAAGCTACTCTAGGTTTGATACAAGGGAGGTTTCAAAAAACAAGTAAGTTTTACTCAACAATTTTATAAGAAAGATAGTTTAGAATTCACTTTGGGACTTAGCATCCCGCACGTGGAAAAAGAGGCTCAATGATCAAATGCCATGTTTGTTTACATTCGTGCCTCTCTTTTACATAACATTTGCAATTTCATGCGATATGTGCAATCATTCATGACCAAGATGCAAATCCCATTTAAAATAACCCATTTCATAAAAGTTATCCACAAAACTATCTCAAAATAAACCAGTTCAATTACCTACTCAAAACCAGAAGTCAAATTACGAAAGAAAATCCTCACTATCACTCAAAAAGAGAAACATCTAAAAGAAGAGGCAAGTATATGGCACGAATCAAGGAAAGTCCTTCAAAGAACAACTCGTCCTTCTGGGCAAGAGCGACTTTCATCCTTTGGAGCACGGCCTGTTTCAGCTTCAACTCCTCAGACAGCTTTTCGACCTCTTCTTCCTGGCGAGCAATACAGTCCGCAGAAGGGACTTCATCTTGTAATTTCTGGAGCTCCTGAATCTTGGAGAACCCTTCGAAGAACCAAGGAGCATTGAAGCTGTACTGCGCAAACACATCCAGATGGCACCTCCAATCTTCAATCACCTCTTCGTAAACCTGTTCCACAGTCGCAGCGCTCATCCCCCGGATAGAAACTAAAGCTTCTTGGACGCGGTTGACCAATGCAAGACGACTCTTGAGCTTCGTGGTGGTAGCAATATGTCCGTGTTTCTCCCATATTGCCGTGTACAACTCTTCAAACCGAACCAAAGCACGCTGAATCCACCAACCAACACATGACCTCGGATAAGGGACGGTAAAGGAGGATCGAACGAAGCCCCAGGCTGCATCAAGGTAATTCACCAACCACGGGAGCCTTGTCGGTTGCGGGAGAACTTTCGGAAGGAGTCACCACAATAGCCATATTGTCCAGGAACCTGTTCGGGATGGATTTCAAGGAGCCGCCTCAACTACGGCAGACGTTGCTTCTCTTATATTCCTTAGGCATCTACTTCGCTCGGGTGCTTGATTTCCATCACGACCCCGTCAATAAGATCACTAAGGGAAGCGCCTTGTCCAACCGAGCTTGCATCATCTCTGTCATGGTCCGAAAGAGGAGCAGTTTCACCAGACTTCTCAGCATGAAGATCAGCGTTGCCAGACACCTGAAGATCGGTTTCACCAGACTTCTCAGCATGAAGGTCAGCGTTGCCAGACTCCTGAAAATTAGTCCCGCCAGACTTCTCGTTCTGGATGCGCGCCAACCTCGTGAAGACGTTCGCTTTCGAAATTCCACGATTTCAAACAAGGATCACTCTTAGAAGGATTTACTACGGAGAAAATGAAGGAATCGACGAAAAGAGATTTAAATACTGCATATTGGAGGAGCGAGGATCACCGGACCGCATGCTTGCCTCTTAGATCTCTCTCCTACTTGGGGACCGCAATCCTCGGCTCCGGCCCGTTTGGCCGGGAAGTGGCTTCAACCGGAAATGCTTCGTCAAGACGTCAGAAGATGGCTCACTACGGGAATCTGTCACAACACTCTCCGAAAACTTCTGGAAGATCAGCAGTTGTCTACTCCAAAACTCCTTATACTTATCGGTTACCACTGGGTTTCTCCCAATAGGCCAAAAAGGAAGGCTCACCCGTTTTAGAAACATATTAGCATTAAGAATATTCGGGAGAAATTCTTTCGGAACCCCCTGGTGGGCGGATAAATGGGACACCTGATCGAATCCCATTTGACGAAGCGACCTGTCAATATTATACGGAGTCACGGTAAGAGCCTCATTGAATAGAGACGGAACATATCCCGGAATGCGTTTGTGTAAGTAAATAAGTTCTCCAGACTTTGCGGTCTTAGCATCGGTGACGCAACACGCTGACATCGGGACCGTCGAAGTGATAGCAAAAGTCTTTGGGCTGGACAATGGAATGGTGGACCGGCCCCCATGGACGGAAATCTACGAGGAAGACACATTGTCAAATACGTTCGCAAGCTTCGCACCGCCTGCGGGACGCTTTTATTCCAACGGGTATTCTCGAGCCACCATACAAGTTATTGAGCGAATTTCCGGGAGTAGGAGCGTAACTTTTGAAGTGTTCCCATAATAACGCCTGCAGAAAAGCGAAGTGAATGTGCGACTCCACCTTCTTGTGTACCCGTTAGAAGCATGCATGTCCATTGCTAAAGCGTCAGGATGGGAATACGGTGATCCAAGGAACAGTGAGCCCGGAGGAAGAACTTCACCCTTCGCCAGACCTTATAGCTATCTTGACAAGGTCACTTCTAATGGTCTTCTTTCCGGAACCGTCATCAAATATATCTCTGGACAGCCATAAAGACAGGAACGCGATCAAGCTGAGCTCATTTTCCAATTCTTGACCCGGCTCTGGGTCTACAGGAGACCACTCCGACACCCACCAGGTGTAAAAGCATCTCGCATCTTTTTTATCCTCTTTCTCCAGATCGTCGAACTCCGCAACCTTATGAAGTATAGCAGCATAGTTACTCTTTTCCGTATCGGAGAGTTCGTAAGAAAGACTTCCAACAACAGGCAGGTTCATTAATGCAGCCACACTCTCCAAAGTAATAGTCATCTCTCCCCATCTAGATACGGCTGTGTGAGTAGAAATGCGCCACCGAGAAATGAAGGTAATCAAACCCGCAATATCTTTCCTAATTTCGAGGGTAGCAGATGCCATGACCGCATTGAGGATTTGTGCTTTGGTCAAATTATCCTTAATGCCCTTATTACTCAACATGCGTCTCATCCATCCTTCATAAGAACCCAGTGGAGTATGGCAAGTCTTGAAGTCAATAGGAGAAGGCGGATATTCGTTTCTCACGGAGACAAAATCTCATCACAAGTCTTGAAGAAGAGAATGGATCGGCGTCCATATTTTTGAACCGGAAAGCAAGACTATCTTATGAGAAGGATGTCTCTAATGTTTGGAAAAGGCAAGGTGAACAACTCATCATCAATGTTCGGCATATCTTTGAAGTCATCAACACCTCCTCGACTTGGCACCAAACATTATCTCCAGAAGACATATCGACATGAGTTCTTTTCTTTCTACCGCAATGAAATAAAAGACAGGAGTTAGAACTTGTATGAAAGCACGGAAGAAATATAGTCACACACGGCAAGACACAACTCACATCGGAGCATACAATGGCCGGTCCAAACATCATTCAAGTCTGGTATTGATCAAGCTTCGGTATAACTCAAGTTTTCAAGTCTGGCATAAATTTCAAATCCGGTACAAGTTTCAAGTTCGGTACAAATTTCAGTCAATCGTGTGTGGGTGAGACCCACGGTCAATCAAGCATGCACGGTGGACCCACGTTCATTCTCACGCATCATAACACGATTTTCCTTATTCATGAGAATCGTGTACGCGAGATTCAAGCCAAGGTTTTTCCTTTTCAAGATACAACCCAAAAGCTAGGTCTTGCATGCAATGGCGGAAAAGCTAAGCATATACATGTCTTACAAAAGGTATTTACCTAACAAACTAGGGTTTGACCGTTAAAAAAAAAAAAAAAAAAAAAAAAAAAAAAAAAGGAGCGAAACCTACCTTGGACGGCCGGGACGGGAGCAACTCTAGCAATGGGCGCTCGACGCAACAAGCTCAAGCAACAAGATTGGCGGCAAAGCAGCAAGATTGCGGACGAGAGCAGCCAACAAAAAAAAAAAAATTCGTGGGAAAAGAAAGGGGTTTTTGTCTCTTTTATAGACAAAAATTAGAAGAATCCTAATAGAAGAAGAATTCCTCTCTTATTTGGTTTCCTCTTTTGATTCAAATACCCAAAGAAAGAAACCGGCCCGCCAAAGGATTCCATATAAGCATGACGGCATGGGAAATTAGCGGTCGGCCGGCACTCTTAGGGTAAACTCCTTTTATCCTGTCTTTCTCACATATGTATGTCACCAACTCATGCCTACCACGCAATAGTGTAACCATTGTGTGGTAGGCAGGGGACTTAATGTTGATGGTGGATTTTCGTTCAAGGTTAAATTTGTAAAAAACCAGAAAAAAAATCATGCGCTGACATCTTGTAAAAGATAAAGCCATTTATAAGTGTTGGATATTCCCTCACTTAATTCACCAAGAATGGATCATGTAGCAACAATCCCTTCTTGTGAATTTCATATCACCTTGTATTTCGTACTCATTATCGTGTAGCATGACGACCGAGTGTTACTCTTATAGAGTAACACGAACCTCAAGCACTATAATGAATCATTATCGGTGTGGCATGAGACCGAGTGTTACTCATATATAGAGTAACACGAACCTCCAAGCACTATAATGAAACCATGTACGAAATACCACGGTGCAGCCGATGCTCGGTGTGTTATATTAGCCCGAGCCCCTCTCGGTGTGTTATACTAGCCCGATTGAGCCCCTCTCGGTGTGTTATACTAGCCCGATTGAGCCCCTCTCGGTGTGTTATACTAGCCCGATTGAGCATCCGGACTTGAAGGTATAGTCTCCGGATATGATCTGATTGCAGTCATCCAACTCCATAAGCATGATTGGGTGACCACTGATCAATTCCATCACCCCAAGCATGGTATGGAATACCCACGGCCTTAGCTTGCCAAAAGAAAACCGTTCATACCAAGCATTATGACGGAAAACCCTAAATTAGGGTTTGCGGCATATTACATATGTTGCAAAGTAGTCTCAACCATCCATCTTCGCAGGTATAGATGGAGGGTCTAGATGTAGACTCAAAGGGCCCAGAGCATGTCAACACGATCACCGTGAGACCGCCTACACACTTGACCGGTCGGTCAAGACCAACAATGTTTGGCCGTGACAAAATCGTCACCCAAACAAGAGGTGGCGCACGGCTTTGAAAGCCAAATTAGGGTTTCAAGCCATCACGCGCGTCCATCTTCTCGAGACGAATGGAGGGTCACAGATTAGATTAAACAGGTCCGGTCATACCGGGCATGATCACCGTGGGCCCATCTATCTCCTCATGCGGTCGGCCAAGGCATATCATGCCCGGCTAATCCAAAACGCCCGCCCAAACATGCGTGGTTACACTTCCCAAATTGCAAATTGATCTCACCGCTCAACTTCACCGGATGATTTGAATGGCTTAGATCACGTTTTCATGGGATAATCAGGTATAGGTGTGAACATCAACCTACCACCTACACGCTGGAGTGATCGACCAAGACCGACCAAGGACGGTTGTCTTGGAACGCGTGCGGGAATATCACGCGGTTATCAACTCCTTTGCGGTAAGAAATTTCTGCCGCAAACCGATCTCAACCACTCAACTGTGTGCCGGTCAATTTGAGTGGCCTGAAGATCGCGCCTTACGGGGAAAGTGAGACATGGACGTGTACACCGACATGCCATCAACATGCATGACCGGTCGGTCCTCTCCAAAGCCCTTCCCATGCTTGGTTTCGACCAAGCTGAAGAGTGATGCTTGCGCACCTCTTCAAAAACCCTAGTATTCATTAACGGTCGCAGATGAGTGTCTCAAACATCATCTCATCCGTTCAACTTCACTGACTTGGTTATACAACCACCGGTCGGGAGTTATTTGGTTAGTGAGGCGTCATTACCCATCACTTTACCACACCACAATGCGAGACACATAAAATACACATGATACTTCACAAGTATCGACTTTCCGAATAACGCATTATTCAATTCAGACATTACATGCTATCTTTCGTGGATCCACGATCCGCACATTCCAGACATCAATCATGTTACAAATTGGGGATACTTATCGGGGTATTGGTCGGCGGTTTACGGCGTGCGGCGTGCAACGCGCCATCACAAGAACGTGTCGGGAAGTCATGGACGGTTAGAGATGAACTGGAGAAGTGGGCAAGACTGGTCGTGTATCACCAACGCACAACTCCACTACTCCATCATTCCACTTCATCCACTTCCCACGAGAGACGTGAATAAGGCTCAATGACTTGTATAAATAGGTTCTCCGCCCTATTTCAAATAACAACACAAGTTCAGACGAGACAGAAAATCAAGTGTTAATACAAAAATTGTATTCAAACACCCACAGCCTGCTTGCATCAACCGCAAGCCTGCTCACCTTTCTGTTACAAGTCATAAGCAAGCCAACACCTTCACAATCTCAACACCTTCTTCGCTTCCCTCCCTAACATCAACCCCATCTCCTTCACTTTGTGACCGAAACAAGTCTGGAACGGCCATTTCTTGGTTTAGGCCGGACTTGCACAGATTGATCTCTCGAATTTACAAGCACTCACCGCGCAGTACATTTGTTTAAAGGTTTAAATTCATTCCTCATCCACACCCCAAATTACCAAATTCTGCAGGAGTAGTTTTCACCCATAAACACCTGTGTATGCATAACTTGTTATTTAGCCGACCTGTGTTGAATGCCAAGCCTAGTTCACCTGATAAGCTAGATACCCTGCTAAGCATCCAACCCTGTAATATCTAGGGTTTGCGCATATGAATCTGTGATAACTGAGCACTACCCTGACTGCATGATAACTTGAGCCTTGCAAAGCCCTGAACCTCTCGCTAGCCGAGAAGCTATAATATGTGCATAAACCTCGGAAAATTGAAGTCAACGGGTCTGTTGACACTCGTGGGCATGTTAAGCCTGTGGTAAAAGAGCTAAATAGTTCATCCGCCTTTGCACCTCTCGCATCTGTGCATCTGTGAGTCATAGGCATAACCTGTGTGCATTTTCTGATCTTGAAATCTCACCTATAATGCTTCCCTGTGGTGAGAATTGGTTGGTTGTCTGAGCCATAACATGTTGATTGTTGCTCTGCCTTGATAGCCATTATTGCTTTTCAGCTGAACTGGTTACTTGCTGTAGCATTTATGATTTTAACATCACCCAACCCCTGGAATATCAGAAACCCGTGCATGAGCCTGTGACTCTTGAGTGAAATTATTGTTTTGCTGAGCCTTTTGGCCCTGAAGCTGTCAGCCATTCATCAGAGCATTGTCCTCTGAGTTGTGCATTCTCATGTGCACAGTTTTTTGTTAGCCCTGCTGAGTTTTGTATCTAATTGTTGCTAATCTGTTGAATCTCTGAGTCGCATTCACCTGCCAAGCTGTGCAGTGCCATTTTTTGTGAGTTGTGTCTCCCTGTGTTAATTTCAGTAAGCGATTCTGTGTTGTGCCTATAGCTGTCTTTGCACATGACCAGTGCATAAGCTGAGTTACTCTTAGTCATAAGCCGTTTGCACTTCAAACCGTCTTTGTGAAGACCAAAGAACTACCGACAATTTCAAGCACTTCTGTGTGCTTAGTTCTGTGAAATGGTGTGTTAATTCTGGTGTGAGTTTGTGATTGATCTGTGCTGTGCTGTGACCTGCATGAGCTGTGCTGTTGCATAAGCTACCATATATACCCTACCCAATTGTTGTTTTTCCAGGGATGTGCACTTGCCAACCACTGAAGCCCATATACTGGGATGTGCAACAACCTTCAGCCCACATAAACTGGGCTGTAAACCTGCCAAACTAGGCTGGAACCCAGTTCCTCTGGGCTGTGCATTGGCACATGACCTGGACTGCAACAAATTGAAGCCCACATAAACCAAACTTGAAGCCCACATAAACCAAACTGAAGCCCACTTAAACCAAACTAAAGCCCACTGTGCACTGGGCTTTGCACATAAACTGGGCTCTGCTCCTCTACACATAACCTGGGCTCTGTACAAACCTGAAGCCCATATAACTTGGGCTGCACATTTGCAGCAACACCAAGCACCCCTGTGGGCTTAGCTTCCCTGTTTTGAGACATCATTGGTTATACATGCTTGATGTGTGCTAAGCTATGCTTCTTTTTGAGTTCAAATTGAGTTGCTAGATCATGTCAGGATTTTGGTCTGCAACTGGGGATGAAAACAAATCCATCAGAGAGCTTGCTTACGGGCATGCTCCACAATATGAATCCCCCACAGACCATAGTGATTTTATGGAGTATTATGAGCCATCTCAGGGCCCTGACCTTGAATGCATGTACCCTAATCATTTTGCACAGATGTATCATTCACCACAGTGGGGAGTTGAACAATTTTATACTCCCCCGACCTCGTATATGCACTCAGTGGAAGAAAATCTCATGCTCATAGAGCAAAACAATGCTAGGTTTGAATTGAATGCAATGCATGATCATCCATATAGCAACATGTCTGAGTTTACCTTATGTAGTGAACCCTGTGCACAACCATATAATGATCATTCATATGAGGCATGCACACCCACTAGTGAAGGCTCCCCTTCAATTGAACAGCTCATTATGAACATTCAAATGAATCTGACTCAGTTACAAAATGAAGAATGGAAGGAAGTTCATGATAGGATGTTTGTTATCTTTGATAATTTTGAAAATAGTGTTTCTATTCCTACTCATGCAAATGACACTGAACATGAACCTAATCTAGAGGTAAATGAGTGCACTAGAAATGCTACAACTTTGAATAGGGAAATGCATTTTTGTTATGATGATGATGATGATGATGAATATGAAGAGCATGTGTACTTTGAAAATGTAGTGGAATCTTTAGGTTCGGAGACATTAAGTTTTCTCTTCCGTGAACCCTATGAATGATGCTTCTTCTAATATTCATACTTGTCTTTTGAATTGGAGCTGTGCAATTGTCTGTGAAAATGAGCATGCTATATCACTGTTTCTTCGATTATCTTATGCATGAGATTGAAATTCTGGATAATGATGATTATGACATGGAGATTGATGAATTGTTCTATGCAGGTGAACATGATTTACCTTTTTCTGACTTTAGGAAAGTGTGTGATGGTGCAAATGATCTTATACATGAAAACAACTTAGATGTACCTAATCTCTCTCCTAAGGCACAGATTGAAACTTCTCCACCAAACCTAGGTGTAGTTTGTAACAAAATTGCAAAACCAACTTTTCTGAGAATGCCTAATCTAGGCCTAGAGCTTTGTGCTTCCCAAGTCCTCTTGGACTATTTTGCATCAAAGTATAACACCTTTAAAGAGCCACAGTTGGAATGTGTATATCTGCCTGTTCTTAGCAAGACTCATTTTGAGTTAGACCTTGTGCATGATGTACCTTTAAAATTGCAAGATTTTGTACTCAAAAACACATCTCTTGACAAGTTTAGGTTTGGGGGAAAATCATTCACTTGTGCAGCCTTACTTGCATTCTCATGTTATATTTGTGTAAGGCTGTTGATGTCCCTGCATATTTTCTTTTGGGTTGATCCTCAACTCTTTAGATTGTTGGTGTATGGTGAATTTTCATTGTATATAATCCAGTAGGACTTGTTAAATTTTCTATCTTGATTCGGTTGAGTTTTCTTTTTATTGTGCTAATCCGATATGATCTCCGCTGAGAATGTTGGATTCTAGCCTTGACTAATGAAGCTCTAACCTTGCTTCCGCCAACATCCGGTAATCTTTTCCCTTTTCTCTACTCAACATAGTTCTTATGGTATGTGACTGTTTAATTTCTTATCATCTGTTGACACATTGAGGACAATGTTTGATTTAGGTTTGGGGGTGCATTTGCATATAGAGTTTTTAGTCTTTCTTTTACTTTCAAAAAAAAAAAAAAAAAAAAAAAAAAAATCGAAACTCTTTGTAAATACTTGCATAAAAACCTCCAACTTTTAGAGATTTTAGAGTCACTAGCATGCTTCTAGCTATGTTTACATAGAGAGTCGACCGAAATAACGTAACTTGGAAGTCTTTGGAGAACACAATCGGGTTTCTTAGTTGATTAGAGCGTTAAAGTTGGATTTAACCATACTTTGGAGGGCGAATTAGGTCTTTGTATAGATATTAGGTAGTAGAATTGTGATCACCCATAGTGGAGACTACCCATTTTACATCAAGCGAGGCACCAACCTTCATTTTTGTGACTTTCTAGAAAAGCTGTTAGAGTGTGTGTCACCGTACGTCAATTCCGGGTAGGAATGGTGAGCTACCCAACTTCGCACCACTTTCAGCACTATTTTTGATCTCTTGAGTGCTAATTCTGTCAATCATGAGGGTGACGTTTAAAGATGAAAACTCCTTCTAAATATCGATTTGCAGTTAGCATCACTCTCTCCCTCTCAACAACATCAACAGATTCATAGAAACACATCATCATCAGCAAGCGGAGCATCATCAGAACATTTGAAGAAAAGTTGAAATAGTCCAAGGTTCACGTGCAACAAAGAAAAGAAAAGAAAATAGGATGAGAATTAATGAAGTTTGTGAAATCAAGACAATACAGGTTTTATTGTTTTATTGTTATTTTCATGTCATGTATGTTAAAAAAAAAAAAAAAAAAAAAAAAAATTGTCAAGTTTTTGTGAAGTTCAGAAGTTCATCATCAGTTATTGAAGACCGAAGACCGAAGACCGAAGATTGAAGACGTTTCTATGAATGCTGAGAGAGAGTAATGTTAATTGCCGATCGGGTGAGAAGGTAAGTGAGTACTCCCATCCTTGCTAATGGTTGATTTCCTTTCTTAGAGATCATCAGAAAAGATTCTTTTTGTCCACATACGTGGAGTCTCCAGGAAATTATTTCGGAAGGTTATCCTTCTTACCTACAACGTGTGCAAGATTTCTCTCTTTATTCCTGCGTGCACACATGAGAGACTAAAAAAGAGATCTTTTTGAGTGCAATTATCATAAAACCCTAATGGTGAGGCAGAAGTCGAGGCTTATGATCACAATCGAATCCGAATTATTTCATATGGTATGGTTACTTCTCGCTCAGCACTTAAGGATGAGAATGCGTTCTTTGGTAGTTCTAACTTCTTGTTACTAGCATGCAGAAATTCTATGTCCTCATAGCTCCTTGGATGCTTGAGACTCTTTTACACTCGAAATTGGAGAAGGTTTTGTGGGTACACCTCTGGTAAACCCTCACGAGACTACAACTCGTCCACTAGGGACACCTAGGGGTTTAAAGGCTTAGTGCATACGCTAAATGCATTCGAGAGACCCGCGACGGTGGTATAGTTAGGATTTCTAATTTCTGTTTCACTTGAGGACAAGTAAAATTCAGGTTTGGGGGTATTTGATGAGTGCCAAATATTGCATATTTCTACATCTATTTATTGGCATTTAACTCATCTTTTGTGCTCGAAATCGATATTATCCCAGTTACGTATTTTCGTTGTTTTCAAGAATAAATATTTGTACTAATTAAATTTGTGTTTTTAGGTAGTGAATAAAGCTTGGAGAAACTGAGGAGCCAAAAGAGCAGAAAATTGGAGACGAGCGTCTATGGAGCAAAAAGCCAAAGCCCGCGCGCGCATCAGTTGCAACCCAACAAGAAGCAACCCATTTACAAGACATGGGCTTGAGCAGTCCAAGACCCGACCCACGACCCGGATCCGAGCCCGCATCACTCTGAGCCGTTGAGATTTGATCCAGTTTCATCCTACGGCCGCATCGGCCCTCGCATCGGGTTCCCCTGAATCCATCGGTCGCTATAGCTCGCTCATCAAACTTCGCCGCACCTGCTCAACACCGAAGCCATCAACCCCTTAACCACCCAAACCAAACGCACCCTTCTCCATTTCTCTTTTCTTTTCTCTTTCTTCTCCGACAGAGAACCCATTCTCTTCCTCTTCCCCGACCATACCACCTCACCACCTTCACCATCCCTTTCCCCTGACACCAGCCACCAACAGCACAACCGCACCACCTTCTCCCCCTACTTGCTCTCTATCTCACTCATAGCTTCTTCCCTAGAAGCTAAGTCTGAGATAGGAAGAACTCGGGTTAGGGTTACATCAAATCAAGTGAGTGAACCATCATCTCAGAGCCGAATTCACAGAGGAGAGCACAATTCAGAGATGTTTGGTAAGTGGGTTTGCTTTGAATCTCGAGTTTGAGTGTTAGAAGAGAGAATAGGGTTTGCTTGTATAAATAGGTCTGAGAAGTGTTTGTAAAATTTCATGCCTGGGCTAGCCAGAGCACCAACTTTAGTATAATTTGTATGTTAATCATGTTCTAAGTAAATTGCTAGGGTGTGATGAAACCCCTAGTTCATATGCTAATACATCCAGTAATCATGTTGTTCTTGATGTGCTTGAATTATGTTAGGATTAATGCTTAGCTATTTGATCAAATAATCCTGTGATAGAGTGTACTGTAAGAAGACACTCTATACTAGGGGAAAATTAGTGATTTAGTTAACCAAAAATCCACCTGAGGCCTTCAAGGGAAGGTTCAAGACACAATAAGAAACTGTTGTGCCTTAGCTTAGAACTAGAGGGTTGATTCAATCACCCTAGTACTCTCAATAACCTATTTACTTTCTGTTTTTGCAACTTAGAATTATAACCACAACAATTCAGTCGTATCGACAAACAACCCATTATTGTGTTACACTTTCCTTGAAATCAGTTAGAGTAAGCCTTAGATCATTCACACACACACCATTTCTCTGTGGGATCGACTCGTATTTGCCTTGTTTCACATTGTAGACACCGTGCACTTGCGGTTTAACACGTAGGAAAACTCTTTTAAGAGCCTACCAACCCCCTCTCAAACTTTAATGCACTTTTATTTTTTAGATCTGGAAACGATCTTTTTCTTTTCCTTTCTCCGCCATCACCACCACCCCTCTCCATTATCGGCACCTTACCACCGCCACCATCAACGTCTCTGCTACCACCACCATCGCTATCCTACCAGCACCACCACCATCGCTATCCCTACCAGCACCACTACAGCGATCTCCACTATCAACAACATTACAGAGAGAACCATATTTCCAAATCAATCTCATATTTAAAATTACATAGAAAAACTTATTTTCAAATCCTAATCTTTATTAGAAATATCAGGTTTATTCCGATTTCAGTTGATTTCAGCTTGAAGAACCTGAAATCGATGATAACAGTGTGTATCAGTTGGGAAGAGACGATGGAAATCTTCATCCATAAGTAGATCCGAAGTTTCAATTATCAAAAATAAATTAAAAGATAAGTTTGATCTCTTACTGTTATTCTAAGTAGTAGCCTAAATTTGATCTTGGGTTTGATTTTTTGGTGTTGATTCAACATGGTTTATTTTTTTTATTTCGATTTTAAATTGAGCTCTTGTGGGTTGATTATGATTCATTCGAAACCAAGCAAATGGAGTTTGTTGTACTATTGTGGTGGTGGTGGTGGTGGTGGTGGTGGTGGTGGTGATAGAAACTTTTTGGTATTGTTGTTGTTGTGGTGATGGTGATGGTGGAAGGTGTTGTTACAGCGGTGGTGCTGGATGTTTGTTGCACTGCAGGTGATAGTGGTGGCTTTTATTGTATGAGTTGGTGGCAGTGTTGGTATGAGTTGATGTTACAGAGATTGAAGCCTGTTGTTGAATAAAATATGGTGGTTATCTGGGTTGAAGCAGGCAGTGATATTGGATCAACTATGGTTGTTGATCCATATATTTTGGATCAACTCCTGTTGTTAACCCAATTTTTTATTGGATCAACTATGGTGGTTTTGGTTGGAATGATGAAGTTGGTGTTGGATTTTTGGTTCTGGTTGTTTTGGTGGTGGTGGTGGTGTTGGAGATGTGTGATTTGTTGGTGGCGGTAATGGTGGAGAGGTACGAATGAGAAATTAGTCATGGAAATAGTAATAGAATGGTGGTTTCGGTTGTTGTAGTTGTCGAGATTGGTTTTGAAGCTGGTCTTGGAGCTGTTGGTGTTTAAGCTACAGGTAATGAAATATGGTGGTTATCTCTGGGTTGAAGCAGGCAGTGATATTGGATCAACTATGGTTGTTGATCCATATATTTTGGATCAACTATGGTTGTTTATCCATCTATATGGGATCAACTACTGTTGTTGATCCTTTGAACTCATGCCTTTTAGTTTAAATCATGTAAATTTGTTCCAATGTTGAACTTGTGGTGCAATGGTAGCATGACTGACTCCATGTCAGATGATGCGTGTTCGACTCACGCCAAGTTCACTCCATTTTACATGTATCAACTATCATTATTGATCCAATTTTACATGGATCAAATTCCATTGTTGATCCACTAAAATTGGATCAACTTCTTTATTGATCTTTTTTCTTGGATCAACTATCGTTTTGATCCCTAAACTAGATAAACTTCTACTGTTGGTTCTATTTTTATTTGGATCAACTATTGTTGTTGATACAAAAATATTTGAACCAGTGGCGGCGGCGACGACGAACTTGTGGTGGTGGCGGCAACAAACTAGTGGTGGTGGAGGACTAGTGGTGGTGTAATGGTGGCGGTGAAGGAGTGGTGGTGGAATATTAGTGGTGGTGGCGGTTGGTAGGTGGTGGTTGTTGAACGGTGGTGGTGGAATGGTAAATGTTGGTGGTGGTGGTGCTAGTGGTGGTGGTGAAGTGGTAGAGGAAGAAATTTGTTGTATTTTGATATAAAAAAAAATATTATATTGGTGAGGGTATTAAGGTAATCTAATATTAAATGGATAAGGTTATAAAAAAGTAGGGACATATTTATTGTTGTATAAGGACATATTTATTGGGTGTCAAAAGTAGGGACATATAAATAATGTACCCAAAACCATATGGTTAACCGATTG
The DNA here is from genome assembly GCA_023531295.1 of Papaver armeniacum. Taxonomy (NCBI): domain Eukaryota; kingdom Viridiplantae; phylum Streptophyta; class Magnoliopsida; order Ranunculales; family Papaveraceae; genus Papaver; species Papaver armeniacum. Next base: position 46,833 of record JAJJWW010007575.1, read on the forward strand.
TTACTAGCCATAGGATTGAACTAATATTAGTCGTGGATGTTAGATATTTTACCCTAATAATATTTCACTCGAGTCTTCTCTTGACCTTTTATGTTTCTTAGAACTTCATCTCTGTCGTTCCCGTTCTTCCCTGAAGTGAAAGAACTACCAGTCTACCACCATACTTCACTCGGTTCTAAAACTACCACCACCAGCATCACCATCACCTTCTTATTCTCTTTGTTTTACTTCTTCTTCTAGTTTGATCACCATCACCTCACCATTACTCGAACCTAGAAGCTGGAGTTTGATTACAAAGGTAAATGTATTGCGATTGTAACAAACCTCGCCATGTTACCTCATTTTCTTCTTTGATTTTGAAATCATGAGTTAGATTTGAACTGATTTTGATATTATGACTTGACATTCGGTTAACCAAAAACCGTTTGGCTTTTAACAAAACTGAGTAGAAACCGAAACCAATGAAACCGAATAGGTTATATGGTTTCATTGGTTTTCATTATTGGAAAACCGATTACTTTGGTTTCGGTTTAGGTTTTGCCAAAAACCGATAAAAACCGAACCATTTGCAGCCCTAGATATGGGTGGCAGGAATATCACTCAAACCCGAGAGAGTAACTAGGAACCTAGTGAAGGGTAGGCTTGGCTAGGTTTTAGCACCCGTTTAAGCCTAATTTTTGGAGATAGTTATTAAGCAAATTAAAATATATGTAAAGGCAGTGGCGGCACTAGGAACCTAGTGAAGGGTAAGTTTGGCTAGGTTTTAGCATTGGCTTAAGCCTAATTTTAGGAGATAGTTATTAAGCCCAATTAAAATAGGTAGTAGAAAGAAAAAAAGATGTTTTTGCATTTTTGGGGTGGCTTGAGCCAGGTAAAGCTTGCTCTTAGTTCTGCCCCTATGTGAAGACATGGTTCAATTCAAGGTGGCTAAATTGTAAAGATATTGCCTCTGACTCTTAAGATAAGAGTCGAGAATAGGATTCATCGGAATAGCTACATAAAAAGCTAAGAAGCATATGCGCTCAGATGAATTTGTTTATCACAATGTTGATACTTAAACTTAGGTTCTTTGACGGTAAGGGATTGATGTCTTTAGAGAAATTTTCATTAAACATTTTGGGACATGTAATTCACCTCAAAAAAACACTCTCATATCATCTCTAGTTCATGTATTGATGATACTAAGAGAATATAAAAATTTGTCAATTATACAAACTTGAATATCATTTATTTTTAAAAGAATGACTATTTATAGTAATTCCAAAACAAGTTCGGTAAGCATATGAAAAATAAATACTTGTTCGTGAATGGAGTTTTTTCATATGAAAAATACTAGAACGTTTCATAACTGTCAATGGATGAACAACTTTCTTATTTTTGACTCCCTTTTTTATTTGGAAAAATTTTAAAAAAAAAATTTGGGATGACTATTTATTCGTGATGCATTAGATCCTTAATCATATTCTCTTGAAAATTATGGATCCTCCAAAAACGGTCTTTTGTAGTGAAACTTTCAATCCTTTGAGTGTTGAGATCTCTGCTAACATCGAGAAAAATGTGAAACTTTACCCTTCAAAGGAGAAGAATTCTTACTTTAGGAAGAAGAAGGAGAAGAAGAATATGAAGCAAGACCAAACACTTTTAACCATCAAATATTTGCAACTCTTCTTCAAAAATGAATAGAGACTAAGTTGGAAGTATAAATCCTTGGAGACGTTTTCTTGAAAACTCTTTACGTACATGAAGCACTCGTCAAGTAACATGAAATTTTGATTCAAGGCCTCAAAATAAAATAAAAAAACGTGAACCGCATGTTCCTACGTCATTGAGTGGTGATAATGTTGATTCATCAAGAGTGCTTTTTCATAGTTTACTTCTTGTAAGAACTTTTTTCATTTTTGTTGAAGGAGGAAAAACTATAGTTTGAAGTAGGTTATTAATAAACGCTCCCCTTTTCGTCTCTTTGGGCGAATTTTACTATTCATGATTTTGGTTAATTTTTCTTTCGTTTTACGAATAACTTTCTATCTACTTAAACAAAATTCTCAGTTTCTTATTTGAATCTAATCTATATACAATCAGTTTGCTACTTTGCTCTGTAAACCTACTAGATTTTTATTTCACCCTGCTTACTCATCTCTATCTTCTTTTTTTCAACCTTACTATAGATATTAATATGGCGTCTTCAACTAATCAAAATGTCTTTGAAGAATTGGTGAACCGCATGGAGGGATTATTATAAGAAGAACCACCAGATTTTATTACATTGCATGAAGATTCGGAGGAAAGATCACTCAATTGGAAAAGAAGTCTGTTAATCAAAATCTGTAATGGTAAAAAGTATGGCATTAATACAGTCTATCAGTGGAAAATGAGGGCATGAAGATGAAAAGATGAGGGTACACCACAATCTTTTATTTATACACCTATAAGTCCTCTTATCGAAAGTGATTATCTATGGGCAAGGTCGAGACAATACTAAAAATCAGTATTCACACTTTGTGTTATTGTCTATGGATACGAGATCGAAACAATACGACTACAAAAGTGTGATTACTTGATAATAGGTTTGGACTTAACCAAACTCTATAGGATCACTATCAAGTAAAGCGGAGTTAACGTTTGTGTGATTTACTTTAAATTATAATAACAACAATTATAATTACGGAAAGGAAAAGTAAATGACACATCATGATTTTGTTAACGAGGAAACCGCAAATGCAGAAAAACCCCAGGACCTAGTCCAGAATTGAATACTCTCAAAATTAAGCCGTTATACAAAATCTAAACCAACTTCGTATAGTTGAGACCAAGTAACTAACCCTAGTTCACTTAGTTTCCTCAATATCCATGCGCTTCTGACTTCGATGAGTGCACGCACTGGAACAATTCCTTTGGATCGTATTCCAAATAGTAAAGGAACAACAAATCTATTTGGTAACAACTCTATTGATTCTTTAAGATAAAGATATCTCAAGTGATATGCAAAGGCTCTTTTGCTTAAACTAATAAACTCCTTTGACTAGTTAAATCAATCCAATCTCTATTACCTAAGTAATAAGATTCGGATTTGTAACAATCAAAATAGATCTCAAGAGAACTATTATTGTTACCGATCTCATGCAACTAATCAATCGAATAAATCTGATTCTAGCATATGAGAAACCAACAAAAAATCTTCTTCGTATTCAAATCTTCTTTAATCTTCAATTAAAACCTGCAAAACACAACTTGAATCTCTTGTGATCAATGACGCACAGAGTCTGTTAACAATGGATTATCACAAGATGTCTTTAGATCTACAAACAGTTCTAAATATCCCATCGATAATTCAATCTATTTTGAGTGAATCTTATATCATAAGAGATGATTCTCCAGAATAAACAAACTAGGTGCAATCAAACTTTCAACAACCGTTAGTCAATAAAATTAATCGAAAACTAATAACACTGTGTTGATGGTGGAATTTCATTTAAGGTTAAAATTGTAAAAGCCAGAAAACTATGCGCTGACATTTTGTAAAAGATAAGGCCATCAATAAGTGTTGGATACTCCCTCACTTAATTCACCTAGAATGGAGCATGTGGCAACAATCCCATTCTGTGAATACACGAAATTCATCCAGGTTGGAGCATGTAGCAACAATCCCATATACCCTGTGATTTTCTAGCATTATTAATTAATGCGCAATCAGCCTTGTATTTCCTGTACTCATTATCAGTGCGGCATGACGACTGAGTGTTGCTCTTACAGAGCAACACGAACCTCAAGCATTATAATGAAACCATGTACGAAATACCGCATGCAGTGCCGACTCTCGGTGTGTGTTATACTAGCCCGATTGAGCCCTCTCGGTGTGTTATACTAGCCCGATTGAGCATTGCCCGACCAGTATCGGTCGGATATGATCACTGATCATCCAATTCCACAAGCATGATTGGATGACCCAGATCAATTCCATCACCCCCAAGCAGGTATGGAATATCCACTGCCGAACCGACGCGGACCCCGCATGGTCGGCCTCCCCAGAGATTACCCTAGCTTGCCAAAATGTCCAAACCAGAGCGTATGGGCGGAAAACAGTCTCAACCATCCATCTTCGCAGGTATAGATGGAGGGTGTAGATGAAGATTCAAAGGGCCCAGAGCATGTCAACACAATCATCGTGGGCCCGCCTACATACCTGACCAATCGGTCAGGACCAACCATGGTTGGTTATACTAATTCGTGCGCCCAAACAGAGCATGGTTACACGGCCGTGAAACCCAAATTAGGGTTTTGAGCATCACGAGCGTCCATCTTCTCCAAGCACGAATGGAGGGTTCAAGATTAGATTAGCGGTCCGGTCATACCAAAGCATGACCACCGTGGACCCATCTATCCCCTCACACGATCGGCCAAGGCATATCATGCCTGGTTGTTCCAAGACGCGCGCCCAAACTAGCGTGGTCACACCTCCCAAACCACAAACTGATCTCAACCGCTCAACTTCGCCGGACAATTTGAGTGGCCCATATCACGTTTTCATGGGATATTCAGGTATAGGCGTGAACACCAGCCTACCATCTTCACACCAGACCGATCGGCCAAGACCGACCAAGATTGGTCACCTTGGAACGTGCGCCCGAAGTGGGCATGACGCGCGGCTCTTGCGACCGGGTTTTCTGTCACAAATTGATCTCGACAATTCAACTTCACCGGACGGGTGAGTGGCCGGATCATACTTTCGTGAGGTAATGGGTATAGCCGCCTACACCGTCATGCCGTCTACACGCATGTACGGTCGGCCTGGCCAAAGTCATATCCCAAGCTGGGATTCGACCAGGCTGAAGAGGGATGCGTGCGCACCTCTTCTAAAACCCTAATTCATTAACGGTCGCAGATGAGTGTCTCAAAGATCATCTCGTCCGTCCAACTTCACCAGCTTGGTTATACAACCACGGTCGGGAGTTAATTGGTCAGTGAGGCGTCACCACCCATCACTTTAGAACACCATGATGCAGTACCTGCATAAAATACACATGATACTTCACAAGTATCAACTTCCTGAATAACGCAGTTATTCAATTCAACATTACATGCTACCTTTCGTGGATCCACGATCCACACATTCAGAACATAAATCATGTCACAAGGCGGGGGATACATACTTTGGGGTATTGGTGCAGCGGTTTACGGCGTGCGGCGTGCAACGCGCCATCACAAGAACGTGTTAGGAAGTTATGGACGGTTAGCGATGACGGGAGAAGTGGGCAAGACCGATCGTGTAGCATCGACACACAACTCCACTACTCCATCACTCCACTTCCTCCACTTCCCACGAGAGACGTGAATAAGGCTCAATGACTTGTATAAATAGGTTCTCCTCCCTATTTCCACCAACAAGAGCAAGTCCGGACAAAATACGAAACCAAGTGTTAATACAAAACACTGGAATCGATAGCTTGCATCTTGTAAGCCGGTTCACTTTTCATTTACAAGTCATAAGCAATCCAACACCTTCACAATCTCAACACCTTCTTCGCTTCCCTCCCTAAGATCAACCCCATCTCCTTCACTTTGTGACCGAAAAAGTCTGGAACGGCCATTTCTTGGTTTAGGCCGGACTTGCACAGATTGATTTCTGAATCTACAAGCACTTACCACGTAGTGCATTTGTTTAGGGTTTAGATTCATTCCTCATCCACACACCCCAAATTACCAAAACCGGCAGGAATGGTTTTCACCCATAAATAATTGGCGACCACAATGCGGGGAGGTTAATCTCTCGGTTGTAAAGTCAATTTCTTCAAATTCGATTCAATTTTATCAATTTCAAAAAGGGTAGATCTTAGAATCAATTCAATCAACAATTCAATTCAAGATGGTGGAATTAAGGTCTGGATCAGCAATCAATTCTGATGGAGCTAGTACGGATAATAATCGTAGTGTCGAAGTACCTGTCAGTGGAGCCACCATGGTCAATATATCTCGTGGAGTTGTCACTTCTACCATCAGCACCAGCGTAGCAGGAAATATTCCAGTAAATGTAACGCCTCCCATCACCAGAGCCAGAGCAGCCGCAAACCCCGACATCTCCTCAAGTGTAACACCTCCGGTAGTTACCAGAGCAACAACTTTCACTCCTTCATCAGGACGAGGAGCCAGAGTCACAAGAGGAGGGACACCGTCTATTACCATTGCAGACTAGATGGAGAAACAAGAAGTTCTTGCTAAGACTCAAACGGATATGGCCGCAACTCAGAAAGAGGTACTCACTTTTCTTAAAACTTTGACCGAACGATTGCCGCAAGATTCACGGCAACCCTTGGAGTCGGCAAGAGATGCATTCAATACACCCGGAGCAGGCGTTTCCACTCGGACCCACATGAATGAAGAAACTCGTGTTGCTCCTGAGCGCCAAAAGGAGAGGGACCCGCCTTCAACTTCATTACACATGAGGATCTGGAACGACTTCTCCAAAATCGAGGAAAAGGGGACCGAACGGATGTACACCAACATCAGCCACCGTACCCTCAATATGTACAACGAATTCCTCTTCCAAGAGGTTACACCTCTCCCCAGTTCTCCCTCTACGACAGTCATTGGTAATGCTCGTGAACACGTCTCTCGATTCTTAGAATCCTTGGGGAACATGAATACAATCATGTTCTGTGCCTGAAAGAATTCTCGAAATCACTTACGGGAGGGAGTACACTGGTACAACAACATCGCGCCTAACAACATATCCAATTGGAGCGAGATGGTCGGTGCTTTCTAGAAAGTATTTCTTCGTGTCGAACAAATCACCTTTTCGGATCTAGGAAGAATTCTTCACGGAACAACGAGCATCCTAACGACTTCGTCAAAGGTTGAACCCAAGCGCTGGATTGTCACGACCCGAATGTCACCGAACGACAATTGGTGGAGTTGTGCATCAACGGGATGATACCCATATACCGCGCTCGTTAGAGAATCGGGCTTTCAAACGTTCTCGAACTCCATGAAGGCGCCAAGCGTTCAAAGCAACAAGCTGCACCAGCGTTGCTAGAAAGAACCACGATCGTTCAAGTGAAGATTCATGTGAAAGTCGAGGGAGAAGGCGCCTCACGAATAAGCAATACAACACTTTGGTCCTTCGTGAGTGTAGTGGGCGGAGGAGAAAAAGGAAAGCTCCAGTGACGGAACAACAAACCAAGCGGACATCCCCGGCACACAAGACTTCGTCTCGAAAAAGAGCGGACAAAGCTCCTGCACAAGATACCGAAGATACAGGTTTTCCTTTCCTCATGAATGAAGTGATAGAACTCTTGGAAGCATGGATCCAAGACGATGCCGTCAAGCTGCCTCCTATCAGGCGTCCTCCAACCGAGAAAGACATGGCAGATCCCAAATACCGTTGCTACCCTGATTCCTACATCATCCAACCAAAGATTGTAACGAGGTTGAAACAAATATTCGGGAAAATATAGAGACGGGGGGAACTCCAGCTTGGAAACGAAGGTGTTCGTAGAGACCCTCTCCCTATCGGGAACTGCATGATTTCTGGGGATTCCGTTCGCAAGACTGTACAATCTATGACGGAGCACTTGTGTGAAATCCTATACTTCTCCAAAGGGTAGCGTCAAGACATATTTACGGACCTCAACCACGTTGTGTCAGGAAGGCGTTTGTATCCAGAAGCAGTCCAGGAGGCCCAGCCTTTCCTGAAGGACGCGGGCAAGGGAGACTGGGAACTCCAACTGTCACTCGTTTGAGAGACATTGAGTTCGATAGCGCGTTGATTGATACGGCTTCCGAATTTAACATCATTACTGTCAATACCTTGAGAGCGGCAAAGATTTCAAAGCAGGAAGCTACTTGTCACCCAACTGTGATTAAAGATTCAGAAGGAAAACTCAGAGATGCATATGGATATATCGATCTCGAAGTCAAATTAGGGGATGCCTCGACACAAGCAAAGTTCTACATAGTCAAAGACCATCCCAACTACGACATGATCCTAGGACGCTCTTGGATGCATGGCAACAAAGCCATACTAGAAGTCTGTCCTCTACCGGTTTCGATACTCGAGAAAGAATCTCAACATGCCTTGGACCTCCCGATGATATGCTTGCCGCACCGTGCACTTGCTAATACGACACAACTTCCCGGAGAGAGACTGTCAACACACACTTTGAAAGGTTCCGATCTCAAGTAAGTCTCGTCACGCAACCCTCTTTACAACCTGCCGCCCCTCATTCGACAAGTCACGGGACTGGCTCCAACCAACAAACCAACCCTGGCTAGGAGATGTGAATGGGAAGCCGGTCCTTTCAAACGTTTTATCAAGAGCGTAGAGGCTATCTTGGTCAAAGATGATAAGGCCAAGGTCCAAGTATCTACACGCCCAAACCCATTTGGAATTGGAGACCTGGTGACGAAGACGACTACATTCAAGGTTGGGAGCATGACGGTGAAAATGATCACTCCACCTGACTCACCCACCGAAAGAGAAGAGGAACCGTACCTGGTAGCAGATTATATCCTAGGCGGCTACTGCAAGCTCATCAACGCTGATTAACTAGAAGGCATAACAATTCACTCACAATGGCTCAAACCCTACCGAACTTAAGACGCTGTGCTACCACTTTCCAGCGTCCACCACCCTTTTTAAAATTTGTGCTACTTTTTCCAGCGTGTTTCCTTTTACAATTTCATGTCATACTTGTAATTCCCGAGAAAATGATTGCAATACTTGCATTCATTGTTAGGACTTTCAATTTTCAATTTTCAATTTAATTGAAGCATTATTTCCACCTGAGAACCTCTCTACCCCTAAAAACAAAAAGTCCTGAGTCAGCCTAAATCAACCCATTAGAGAAAGGAAGGAAACCTTAGGCAAACATCTCATGAGAAGAAGGAAACAGAACGTGTGCACAAAAGGAAAATAATTTGAGCCATCTGCCCCAGCAAGGACAGGAAGATCTTGCATCAGGAACACAGGTCCGTGGATATTTCATTATGGTATTATTTATTTTATCACAAAGAGTTATGTGTAAAGGCGCACCCTTGCGCCTGAGAAGGATCAGTCTTGACAAAGGGTTATAAAAAAAAAAAAAAACCTTTATTCAAACAATCAAATGGAAGAAAACCTTGAACTCAGCTGCCACTGAGTACAAGGAAGATGTTCAAATGTACGGAATATACTTGGAAAGCGGAAAAAGAAGAAAAGAGGTTTAGTCGTCAAGAGGATCGACATCGCTTGCACCATTTGTCAGGTTATGCTTCAGCGCCATCACATGTTGATGCTCATCCCTTCGAATCTACCTCAACTTCTGCATCAGACATCTCCGCAGCAGCACACTCCATCCCAACATCATCAGCGGGAGCATTAAAGAACGCATCAACATTAGGAGTCGTACCAATTGCTTTCGGATGTTCGGGTTCCCTCGTGTCGAGAGTCAAGAATTATCACGCCGTCTGGATTGGGTAATCACACTTACCTTCATTCAGAGGATGTTTATGCTCAACCCTCCGCCTCTTCAACCATGTTTGCATATCTCTTTGCCCTTGCGCTTACCGTACCTGCAACGCTTCCTCGCGCCTCCACCGCTCCTCCATGTCAATCGCAGGTGAAAGTGCACTGGATGCGTCCCCGGCAATACGCAGTGCGGGATAGACATCCCTTGTATAGCACGGCCGACTTCACGAAGTGGAAGATCAATCTTAGCCATTACTTCTTCATGCGCATGGGTTTCGGGCTTGTCAACTTCGAAGCTTCTTTCGGAGAAGCGACGAATAATCGTCCACCGCTTCCATGATAAAGCGCAAAGGAGAAGAGGTTATGAGCACAAAAAAATCATCAATCAATCAATCGATCAGTTAATCAGGAGATCAGATAAGTGCGGAGCAGTACCTGAGATATAGAATAAATGACTGCGTGAAATGATTCTTTATAATCTCGCAAGTCGAAAGAATCCCAGGAGAAAAGAAGTCTTTACTTACCACCTATAAAGGCTACCAATTCGGGATAACAATCAACGATGCTTATCGGATACATCCGAGGAAAGTTGTGTGTGATGAAAGGGAGTACACGACCCAAGGAAGGGACCAAGCTCGGATATACACAAGGGGAACCAAAGCGACTCACCGAGATCAAGTCCTACTTCCTTCACAACTTCGATCGGGACCAACCGGTTCGGGGCAACGCCCGACGATGTCGGCCTATCAGGTAAATATACATTCACCTTAGCTTGGTCATTTTAATGTACAAAATTTGTCACCATCTCATGCCTACCCCACAATAGTGTAACCATTATGTGCTAGGCAGGGGACTTAATGTTGATGGTGGAATTTCATTTAAGGTTAAAATTGTAAAAGCTAGAAAACTATGCGCTGACATCTTGTAAAAGATAAGGCCATCAATAAGTGTTGGATACTCCCTCACTTAATTCACCTAGAATGGAGCATGTGGCAACAATCCCATTCTCAGTGAATACACGAAATTCATCCAGGTTGGAGCATGTAGCAACAATCCCATATACCCTGTGAATTTATAGCATTATTAATTAATGTGCAATCAGCCTTGTATTTCCTGTACTCATTATGAGTGCGGCATGACGACTGAGTGTTGCTTTTACAGAGCAACACGAACCTCCAAGTATTATAATGAAACCATGTACGAAATACCCGCATGGTGACTCTCGGTGTGTTATACTAGCCCGATTGATCCCTCTCGGTGTGTTATACTAGCCTGATTGAGCATTCGGACTGACCGTATCAATCCGGATATGATCACAGTCATCCATCTCCACAAGCATGATTGGATGACCCAGATCAATTCCATCACCCCAAGCAGGTATGGAATATCCACTGCTGAACCGACGCGGACCCCGCATGGTCGGCCTCCCCAGAGATTGACCTAGCTTGCCAAAACGTCCAAACCAGAGCGTATGGGCGGAAAACCCTAAATTAGGGTTTGCGGCATATTACATGTGTCGCAAAACAGTCTCAACCATCCATCTTCGCAGGTATAGATGGAGGGTGTAGATGAAGATTCAAAGGGCCCAGAGCATGTCAACACAATCATCGTGGGCCCTCCTACATACCTGACCAATCGGTCAGGACCAACCATGGTTGGTTATACTAATTCGTGCGCCCAAACAGAGCATGGTTACACGGCCGTGAAACCCAAATTAGGGTTTTGAGCATCACGAGCGTCCATCTTCTCCGACACGAATGGAGGGTCCAAGATTAGATTAAGCAGGTCTGGTCATACCAGCATGACCACCGTGGACCCATCTATCCCCTCATCTGATCGGCCAAGGCATATCATGCCTGGTTGTTCCAAGACGCGCGCCCAAACTAGCGTGGTCACACCTCCCAAACCGCAAACTGATCTCAACCGCTCAACTTCGCCGGACGATTTGAGTGGCCTAGATCACGTTTTCATGGGATATTCAGGTATAGGCGTGAACACCAGCCTACCACCTTCACACCTGACCGATCGGCCAAGACCGACCAAGATTGGTCACCTTGGAACGTGCGCCCGAAGTGGGCATGACGCGCGGCTCTTGCGGCACTGGTTTTCTGTCACAAATTGATCTCGACCATTCAACTTCACCGGACGAATTGAGTGGCCCGGATCATACTTTCATGAGGTAATGGGTATAGGCGCCTACACCGTCATGCCGTCTACACGCATGTACGGTCGGCCTGGCCAATGTCATATCCCAAGATGGGATTCGACCAGGCTGAAGAGGGATGCTTGCGCACCTCTTCTAAAACCCTAATTCATTAACGGTCGCAGATGAGTGTCTCAAAGATCATCTCGTCCGTCCAACTTCACCAGCTTGGTTATACAACCCTGGTCAGGAGTTAATTGGTCGTGAGGCGTCACCACCCATCACTTTACCACACCATGATGCAATACTGCATAAAATACACATGATACTTCACAAGTATCAACTTCCCGAATAACGTAGTTATTCAATTCAAGATTACATGCTACCTTTCGTGGATCCACGATCCACACATTCGACATCAATCATGTCACAAAGGCGGGGATACATACTTGGGGGTATTGGTGCGGCGGTTTACATCGTGCAACGCGCCATCACAAGAATGTGTTAGGAAGTTATGGACGGTTAGCGATGACAGGTGAAGTGGGCAAGACTGATCGTGTAGCATCGACACACAACTCCACTACTCCATCACTCCACTTCCTCCACTTCCCACGAGAGACGTGAATAAGGCTCAATGACTTGTATAAATAGGTTCTCCTCCCTATTTCCACCAACAAGAGCAAGTCCAGACAAAATACAGAAACCAAGTGTTAATACAAAACACCGGAACTGATAGCTTGCATCCTGTAAGCCGGTTCAGCTTTCTGTTACAAGTCATAAGCAATCCAACACCTTCACAATCTCAACACCTTCTTCGCTTCCCTCCCTAAGATCAACCCCATCTCCTTCACTTTGTGACCGAAACAAGTCTGGAACGGCCATTTCTTGGTTTAGGCCGGACTTGCACAGATTGATTTCCGAATCTACAAGCACTTACCGCGCAGTGCATTTGTTTAGGGTTTAGATTCATTCCTCATCCACACACCCCAAATTACCAAAACCGGCAGGAATGGTTTTCATCCATAAATAATTGGCGACCACAGCGGGAGGTTAATCTCTCGGTTGTAAAGTCAATTTCTTCAAATTCGATTCAATTTTATCAATTTCAAAAAGGGTAGATCTTAGAATCAATTCAATCAACAATTCATTTCAAGATGGTGGAATTAAGGTCTGGATCAGCAATCAATTCTGATGGAGCTAGTACGGATAATAATCGTAGTGTAGAAGTACCTGTCAGTGGAGCCACCATGGTCAATACATCTCGTGGAGTCGTCACTTCTACCATCAGCACCAGCGTAGCAGGAAATATTCCAGTAAATATAACGCCTCCCATCACCAGAGCCAGAGCAGCCGCAGAAACCCCGGCATCTCCTCAAGTGTAACACCTCCGGTAGTTACCGTGAGCAACAACTTTCACTCCTTCATCAGGACGAGGAGCCAGAGTCACAAGAGGAGGGACACCGTCTATTACCATTGCAGACTTGATGGAGAAACAAGAAGTTCTTGCTAAGACTCAAACGGATATGGCCGCAACTCAGAAAGAGGTACTCACTTTCCTTAAAACTTTGACCGAACGATTGCCGCAAGATTCACGGCAACCCTTGGAGTCGGCAAGAGATGCATTCAATACACCCGGAGCAGGCGTTTCCACTCGGACCCACATGAATGAAGAAACTCGTGTTGCTCCTGATCGCCAAAAGGAGAGGGACCAGCCTTCAACTTCATTACACGTGAGGATCTGGAACGACTTCTCCAAAATCGAGGAAAAGGGGACCGAACAGATGTACACCAATATCAGCCACCGTACCCTCAAGATGTACAACGAATTCCTCTTCCAAGAGGTTACACATCTCCCCAGTTCTCCCTCTACGACGGTACTGGTAATGCTCGTGAACACGTCTCTCGATTCTTGGAATCCTTGGGGGAACATGAGTACAATCATGTTCTGCGCCCCCGAAAGAATTCTCGAAATCACTTATGGGAGGGCGTACACTGGGTACAACAACATCGCACCTAACAACATATCCAATTGGAGCGAGATGGTCAGTGCTTTCTACAGAAAGTATTTATTCGTGTCTGAACAAATCACCTTTTCAGATCTAGGAAGAATTCATCAGCGGAACAACGAGCATCCTAACGACTTCGTCCAAAGGTTCAGAACCCAAGCGCTGGATTGTCACGACCCGAATGTCACTGAACGACAATTGGTGGAGTTGTGCATCAACGGGATGATACTCATATACCGCGCTCTGTTAGAGAATCTGGGCTTTCAAACGTTCTACGAACTCCATGAAGTGCCAAGCGTTCAAAGAACAATCGCACCAGCGTTGCTAGAAAGAACCGTAGTCGTTCGAAGTGAAGATTCACGTGAAAGTCGAGGGAGCAAAGGCGCCTCACGAACAAGCAATACAACACTTGGTCCTTCTGTGAGTGTAGTGGGCGGAGGAGAAAAAAGGAAAGCTCCAGTGACGGAACAACAAACCAAGCGGACATCCCCGGCACACAAGACTTCATCTCGGAAAGGAGCGGACAAAGCTCCTGCACAAGACACCGAAGATACAGGTTTTCCTTTCCTCATGAATGAAGTGATAGAACTCTTGGAAGCATGGATCCAAGATGATGCCGTCAAGCTGCCTCCTATCAGGCGTCCTCCAACTGAGAAAGACATGGCAGATCCCAAATACTGTTGCTACCACAGATTCGTACATCATACAACCAAAGATTGTAACAAGTTGAAACAAATATTCGGGGAAAATATAGAGACGGGGGAACTCCGGCTTGGAAACGAAGGTGTTCATTGAGACCCTCTCCCTATCCAGGAATCGCATGATTTTCGGGGATTCCGTTCGCAACCTGCATACAATCTATGATGGAGCACTTGTGTGAAATCCTATACTTCTCCAAAGGGCAGCGTCAAGACATATTTACGGACCTCGGCCACGTTGTGTCGGGCGCGGCGTTTGTATCCGTAGCGGTCCCAGAACCCTGACCTTTCCCGAAGGACGCGGCAAGGGAGACTGGGGACTCCTAAGCGTCACTCGTTTGAGAGACATTGAGTTCGATAAGCGCGTTGATTGATACGGCTTCCGAATTTAACATCATTACTGTCAAGACCTTGAGAGCGGCAAAGATTTCAAAGCAGGAAGCTACTTGTCACCCAACTGTGATTAAAGATTCAGAAGGAAAACTCAGAGATGCATATGGATATATCGATCTCGAAGTCAAATTGGGGGATGCCTCGATACAAGCAAAGTTCTACATAGTCAAAGACCATCCCAACTACGACATGATCCTAGGACGTTCTTGGATGCATGGCAACAAAGCCATACTAGAAGTCTGTCCTCTACTGGTTTCGATACCTGAAAGAATCTCCAACATGCCTTCGGACCTCCCGATGATGTCTCAGTTGCCGCACCAGACTTGCCAATACGAAACAACTTCCCGGAGAAAGCCTGTCAACACACACTGAAAGGTTCCGATCTCAAGTAAGTCTCGTCACGCAACCCTCTTTACAACCTGCCGCCCCTCATTCTGACAAGTCCTGGGGACTGGCTCCAACCAACAAACCAACCTGGCTAGGAGATGTGAATGGGAAGCCGGTCCTTTCAAACATTTTATCAAGAGCGTAGAGGATGTCTTGGTCAAAGACGATAAGGCCAAGGTCCAAGTATCTACACGCCCAAACCCATTTGGAATTTGAGACCTGGTGACCAAGACGACTACATTCAAGGTTGGGAGCATGACGGTGAAAATGATCACTCCACCTGACTCACCCACCGAAAGAGAAGAGGAACCGTACCTGGTAGCAGATGTTATCCTTGGCGGCTACTGCAAGCTCATCAACGCTGATAAACTAGATGGCATAAAAATTCACTCACAATGGCTCAAACCCTACCGAACTTAAGACGCTGTGCTACCACTTTCCAGCGTCCTCCACCCTTTAAAACGCTGTGCTACTTTTTCCAGCGTGTTTCCTTGTACAATTTCATGTCATACTTGTAATTCCCCAGAAAATGATTGCAATACTTGCATTCATAGTTAGGACTTTCAATTTTTAATTTTCAATTTTCAATTTAATTGAAGCATTATTTCCACCTGAGAACCTCTCTACCCCTAAAAACAAAAAGTCCTGAGTCAGCCTAAATCAACCCATTAGAGCAAGGAAGGAAACCTTAGGCAAACATCTCATGAGAAGAAGGAAATAGAACTTGTGCACAAAAGGAAAATAATTTGAGCCATCTGCCCCAGCAAGGACAGGAAGATCTTGCATCAGGAACACAGGTCCGTGGATATTTCATTATGGCATTATTTATTTTATCACAAAGAGTTATGTGTAAAGGCGCACCCTTGCGCCTGAGAAGGATCAGTCTTGACAAAGGGTTATTAAAAAAAAAAAAAAACCTTTATTCAAACAATCAAATGGAAGAAAACCTTGAACTCGGCTGCCACCGAGTACAAGGAAGATGTTCAAATGTACGGAATATACTTGGAAAGCGGAAAAAGAAGAAAAGAGGTTTAGTCGTCAAGAGGATCGACATCGCTTCGCACTGCTTGTCGGGTTACGCCTTGGCGCCATCACCTGTTGATGCTCCTCCCTTCGAATCTACCTCAACACGCATCAGACATCTCCCGCAGCACACTCCATCCCAACATCATCAGCGGGAGCATTAAAGAACGCATCAACATTAGGAGTCATACCAATTGCTTTCAGATGTTCAGGTTCCTCTGCGTCGGAGTCAAGAATTATCACGCCGTCCTGGATTGGGTAATCACACTTATCTTCATTCAGAGGATGTTTATGCTCAACCCTCCGCCTCTTCAACCGCGATGCATATCTCTTTGCCCTTGCGCTTACTAGTACTTGCAACGCTTCCTCGCGCCTCCATCGCTCCTCCATGTCAATCGCAGCTGAAAGTGCACAGATGCGTCCCCGGGCAATACGCAGGTGCAGGATAGACATCCCCTGTATAGCACGGCCGACTTCACGAAGTGGAAGATCAATCTTAGCCATTACTTCTTCATGCGCATGGGTTTCGGGCTTGTCAACTTCGAAGCTTCTTTCTGGAGAAGTGACAGAATGATTGTCCACCGCTTCCATGATAAACCGCAAAGGAGAAGAGGTTATGAGCACAAAAAAAAATCATCAATCAATCAATCGATCAGTCAATCAGGAGATCAGATAAGTGCGGAGCAGTACCTGAGATATAGAATAAATGATTTGCGTGAAATGATTCTTTATAATCTCAAGTCGAAAGAATCCCAGGAGAAAAGAAGTCTTTACTTACCACCTATAAAGGCTACAATTCGGGATAACAATCAACGATGCTTATCGAGATACATCCGAGGAAAGTCGTCTCGTGATGAAAGGGAGTACACGACCCAAGGAAGGGACCAAGCTCGGATATACACAAGGGGAACCAAAGCGACTCACCGAGATCAAGTCCTACTTCCTTCACAACTTCGATCGGGACCAACCGGTTCCGGGCAACGCCTGACGATGTCGGCCTATCCGGTAAATATACATTCACCTTAGCTTGGTCATTTCAATGTACAAAATTTGTCACCATCTCATGCCTACCCCACAATAGTGTAACCATTATGTGCTAGGCAGATGACTTAATATTCATGGTGGAATTTCATTTAAGGTTAAAATTGTAAAATCCAGAAAACTATGCGCTGACATCTTGTAAAAGATAAGGCCATCAATAAGTGTTGGATACTCCCTCACTTAATTCACCTAGAATGGAGCATGTGGCAACAATCCCATTTTGTGAATACACGAAATTCATCCAGGTTGGAGCATGTAGCAACAATCCCATATACCCTGTGAATTTCTAGCATTATTAATTAATGCGCAATCAGCCTTGTATTTCTGTACTCATTATCGGTGCGGCATGACGACCGAGTGTTTCTCTTACGAGCAACACGAACCTCCAAGCATTATAATGAAACCATGTACGAAATACCCGTACAGTGCCGACTCTCGGTGTGTTATACTATCCCGATTGAGCCCCTCTCGGTGTGTTATACTAGCACGATTGAGCATTCGGACTGACCAGTATCGATCCGGATATGATCACGATCATCCAACTCCACAAGCATGATTGGATGACCCCGGATCAATTCCATCACCCCAAGCGGTATGGAATATCCACTGCTTAGAACCGAGCGCGGACCCGCATGGTCGGCCTCCCGAGAGATTGACCTAGCTTGCCAAAACGTCCAAACCCGGAGCGTATGGGCGGAAAACCCTAAATTAGGGTTTGCGGCATATTACATGTGTCGCAAAAGCAGTCTCAACCATCCATCTTCGCAGGTATAGATGGAGGGTGTAGATGAAGATTCAAAGGGCCCGAGCATGTCAACACAATCATCGTGGGCCGCCTACATACCTGACCAATCGGTCAGGACCAACCATGGTTGGTTATACTAATTCGTGCGCCCAAACAGAGCATGGTTACACGGCCGTGAAACCCAAATTAGGGTTTTGAGCATCACGAGCGACCATCTTCTCCGGCACGAATGGAGGGTCCAAGATTAGATTAAGCAGGTCCGGTCATACTTTCAACTTCACCGGACGAATTAAGTGTCCCGGATCATACTTTCGTGAGGTAATGGGTATAGGCGCCTACACCGTCATGCCGTCTACACGCATGTACGGTCGGCCAGCCAAAGTCATATCCCAAGTGGGATTCGACCAGTGAAGAGGGATGCTTGCGCACCTCTTCTAAAACCCTAATTCATTAACGGTCGCAGATGAGTGTCTCAAAGATCATCTCGTCCGTCCAACTTTACCGACTTGGTTATACAACCCTGGTCAGGAGTTAATTGGTCAGTGAGGCGTCACCACCCATCACTTTACCATACCATGATGCGAGCACTGCATAAAATACACATGATACTTCACAAGTATCAACTTCCGGATAACGCGAGTTATTCAATTCAGCATTACATGCTACCTTTCGTGGATCCACGATCCACACATTCCAGAACATCAATCATGTCACAAACCGGGGGATACATATTGGGGTATTGGTCTCAGCGGTTTACGGCGTGCGGCGTGCAACGCGCCATCACAAGAACGTGTTAGGAAGTTATGGACGGTTAGCGATGACAGGAGAAGTGGGCAAGACTGATCGTGTAGCATCGACACAAAACTCCACTACTCCATCAATCAACTTCCTCAACTTCCCACGAGAGACGTGAATAAGGCTCAATGACTTGTATAAATAGGTTCTCCTCCCTATTTCCACCAACAAGAGCAAGTCCAGACAAAATACAGAAACCAAGTGTTAATACAAAACACCGGAACTGATAGCTTGCATCCTGTAAGCCGGTTCAGCTTTCTGTTACAAGTCATAAGCAAGCCAACACATTCACAATCTCAACACCTTCTTCGCTTCCCTCCCTAAGATCAACCCCATCTCCTTCACTTTGTGACCGAAACAAGTCTGGAACGGCCATTTCTTGGTTTAGGCCGGACTTGCAAAGATTGATTCCCGAATCTACAAGCACTCACCGCGCAGTGCATTTGTTTAGGGTTTAGATTCATTCCTCATCCACACACCCCAAATTACCAAAACCGGCAGGAATGGTTTTCACCCATAAATACACTGCAATTATCTAGTTTCCCACCAACGGTACTCCTATAACTTTTTGATCCCACAGAAGTCTTTAAACGAGCGGTCGTAAGAGATTTTGTCTAATTAGGGTACTTTCCTCTCCGATTAGACGGCTCTACCGGAAACAACAAAAAGATGAAGATTGCCTGGCTCTTAGGATAGTTTTCTAGAAATGCAAACTTAGGTATTTATAGACCAAGGATGTTTGGACACCAAGGAATTTCCAAAACCGAAAGTATTCTCAAGATATGCAATAAATGCCCATTCGGTTTTCATAATCCCAATAAATGCTTTGTCCAATATTTCCAATATTTCCCATTCGGTTCAAGCACATGTTATGTAATCGGAAACCGAATAATGATACAATAATCAAAATAATAATTTTATTCATAAATAATGATAGTTTTATCCAAAAATAAACTTTATATAATAGTCGAAATAAATCAAAAATTGATGTCTATTTTTTGGATTAAGTATTACATCATATAACTTAATCTCTAGTGGTGCTCTTATTGTTCACTGAGGTTTCTCCAATGTTCAAACTCTTGAAGCATGTCTCGAGAGACTTGTCTGCAACTACTTCCTGTTTTTCAAGCTTTTCATCTTGAACCTTCATGTCTTCAAGATCAGCTTTTGTTTACTCAAGTGAACCAATCTTGATTTCGAACCGTCATTATGAGATTGGTTCATAGTTCTTCAAAACCATGGATATATTCAATCATACTATCATAAGGTATCCCCTTGGTTTTTTTTGGATCTTGAAGGTTATAATCCAACAGACATGACTCATCTTGGGATCCAGCAGAACTATCAGAATCATAATCAGACATGATTCTCGATATGATTTATTTCTTTCTTTCTGTATTGATTGCTTGACAATCCTTAACCTTTTGATCTTCCTCCTTATTTGCCGTTGTAATACTACGAGTTATTGGAGGCATGCTCAGGGACTCATATAAGAATTAGTCAGGGTTTCTCAATACAAGCAAGAGAAAGTTTCTCTTAAGAAAATACAACTTTCAGACGGAAAATACAAAGGAAATTCCGAAAATATATAAAGAGTATATTTTGTTTCCTATATCCAAACTTCTCATGCTGGAAGGTTTATTAAAATTCGAAAATTTTAAATAAACTTATTTTTGGAAGATCATGATAAACACGAACAATTTTTAGACAAAAAATGGATTCGCAGTTATCCAGAAATTGTCACAGATTTTTCAGATAAAAACACAAACTAAAAATTGTGCTCTCGTTTTATGTGTTTTCACATTCCGAAAGTTATGAGCACGAACTAAGATGAGAGTGCACAATCTCCATACAACTAGGTTGTATCGAATTAAGCCTTTTCTTGCATACAACGAGTATCAGAAACATATATAGTTCATGTTTCTCTTTGGAAATTTCTGACCAAAGTATTTTCTCCCAAGAAGATGATCCTTCCTTGATCTAAAGGTATGATCATGAGGAGAAACTGTCCTGATGTGAGAATTTTCAGAGATAAATAACTCTCTCTTAATTATGTCAATAAGATTTTATCATTCTAAGGATTTCATTGTTATGCACATCAGTATGATTATCTGAAACAATTATCGGAAATCTTCTCTGATTATTTCCTTTGGCAGACATTTTTTATTCCCTTTCTTATGGAATCGTTCTTCATGTAAACAAAGACTGTTTCGACATGAGTGAGGAGGAACCTTTTTCCAGAAGTGATTATCAACTCTTACTTCTGATTCTTTTGATTATCAGTTTGGGGTAAATTTATTCTTTCTATTGAGGAATGATCTTTCAGTTTTTTAAGACAAGAAACTTCTTTTAATATATTTACCACAATATTTTGAATAAGTATTAGTTTTTGTCAAGTGACTGAAAGTTGTATTCCTTAAGACCTTTTTTACAGAATCGGTTCAAAGTTTCCTTTGGATAAGATTTCGTTTGATCATCAGTAGATATAGAAGATTGTTTCTCATTCTCTTCTGACTTGATGTAGTTAGGCTTGTCTCCGTACTTGAGAAGATTATATTTTATCTTTTTCTATCATCATGATCTGCTGTTTTAGATGTGATCAAACAAGTTTTGTTATCACAATCTGTAAAAGTCGAACAAGGACTTTTGGTTTCTTCATCAGAAGAAGTTATAACATAATCATTAGTCAGAGTCATATGATGAGTCTCTTAATCTATAGTAAGAGATTTACCAAGAGATTCTACTTTGACTGTGAGATCCATATTCTCTTTGGCCAAAATATCTAGTTGAATATCCTTGTCTCCGATCTCTTGCTTGAGAAGATTATATTTTGTCTTTAATATTAGCATCCTTGTAGACATAAATATTATAGGCTTTAGGAGTTTTACCAACTCTTTATCAACATTTTCCTTTCCATTAGAGATAGACTCAGATACTTTCGTAACTCCTAGATCATGAGTTAACGAAGTAGTAACATCTTCAACATTTGAGTATTCATACTCTTGCATAACGTTAACTGAATCAGACATTAGATTCAATTCTTATAGGTTGGATCGCACCAAACATAGATTGTTAATTAGATCTTTTTGTGTTTGCCTGCTCTGACACCAATTGAAAAGACGAGGGTACCCAAATATACCACAATCTTTTATTTATCCACCTATAAGTCCTCTTACCGAAAGTGATTGTCTATGGACAAGGTCGAGAGAATACTAAAAATTGATATTCACACTTTGTGTGATGTTTATGGATACGAGATCGAGATAATACGACTACCAAAGTGTGATTACTTGATAATAGGTTCGGACTTAACCAAACTCTATATGATCACTATCAAGTAAAGTGGAGTTAACGTTTGTGTAATTTACTTTAAATTATAATAACAACAATTATGATTGCGTAAAGGAAAAGTAAATGACACATCAAGATTTTTTTAATGAAGAAACCACAAATGCAGAAAAACCCTGGGACCTAGTCCAGAATTGAATACTCTCAGAATTAAGCCGCTATACAAAATCTAAACCAACTTCGTATAGTTGATACCAAGCAACTAACCCTAGTTCACTTAGTTTCCTCAGTATCCCTGCGCTTTCGACTTTGATGAGTGCACGCACTGGAACAATTCCTTTAGATCGTATTCCAAACAGTAAAGAACAACAAATTTGTTTCGTAACATCGATTCTTTAATATAAAGATACCTCAAGTCATATGCAAAGGCTCTTCCGTTTAAACTAATAATCTCTTTTTACTTGTTAGATCAATCCAATCTATTTTACCATAATCGGTAAATAAAATAGATTGTCATCTACCGATTATGTTCTTGCTACTGCAAATCTTAGAAAAATTTCCGATTAAATTTTCGATTTCAAGCAATCAAATCCTAATTTTGGATCACAACTACTATCATCTATCTGTTTTGTTTATTTAACTCGAGTTTTCTTTTTTGATGTTCTAAGTTTCAACTTCAAGGTTAATGAATTTTGGGTTTTAATTTTAAACAATCAATCATAAAATTGGTTTGATCGACCATCTTTGGTTTCAATCAAAATTAAAACGATGAAAAAAAAATTCAATGTGTAGAAAAGAGAAGAAGAGGAATGATATGAAATTAAAGGATATAGGTTTAGATTTAGTATAAAGGTGAGGGACAATATAGACAGTTTATATTTTTAAGACACCCCTTAACCCCCCTTCAATGGATGGGGATAAAAAGGTCGCCCCTAATTCCTTTTGAGTGGTCCCTAAAAATGCTAGGTTATTTTTCTATTTTTGGAAATCGAAAAGTCAGAAGTCAGTTTGGCAATAATTTTTCAGAACGACTTCTAGAAATAGGAAAATCAGCTTTTTGTGAAGCAATATGTTAGAGCATAGCTCGGTTTAACCCACCAAGCGTTGGTATGTCAAGTTTGGTTGTCATATTTTAGTGAATCAAAACTCATTTTAAGAGTCGCTTGATTATGTACTAGAGTCAACTTCGTATAGGTTAGTTTGAAAGTATTAGGATATGAGACATTACAAGTATTGCGAAGACTTGAAGAAGTGGAGAAGTAAGAAGCTACTACGAAAACATCATCCTTCCACTTGAGGTTAGTGATATTTGACTTGAATTGTTTCATCCCCTAACGTATCTTTCAAGTCGTGCATATTGAAAACAAAACTGCGAAGCATGAACACTCTAGATAGACATAGTATTAAGGAATACAATACGA
This sequence comes from Papaver armeniacum, assembly GCA_023531295.1. NCBI lineage: Eukaryota > Viridiplantae > Streptophyta > Magnoliopsida > Ranunculales > Papaveraceae > Papaver > Papaver armeniacum. The sequence goes on from JAJJWW010007575.1 coordinate 70,215, forward strand.
GGTTTATTGCTTAACCATTAAACTTTGTAGATAAGTGTTGATGGTGGTTTTTAGCTTAGGGTTAAAATCGTAAAACTGTGCATCTGGCATGATGTCACCATGACCACTAACACATTTAGTGACCATTAATACACTTATTGAATCGATCAGCATGCTTACGTAAGAATTACCGGGGTACCTTTTTTCTACACGGGTCATGTTCCACGGCAGAACCCTTAGCATTGACCTCACCTATGCCGAAACCCTAATTCTCATGCTACCGCGCCAAGGCATCCCAACTATGCCAGCTACACCACTGTGCCAATGGCAAACCATGCCAGCCACATTCTTCGCGCCAAGGCATGCCAACCATGCCAGCCGCACCACTATGCCAATGGCAAACCGTGCCAACCACATCTACCGCGCCAAGGCATGCCAACCATGCCAGCCGCACCACTGTGCCAATGGCAAACCGTGCCAGCCACATCTCCGTGCCAAGGCATACCAACCATGCCAAGGCCACCACCATGCCAGCCGCACCGCGCCAATAGCAAACCATGCCAAGCCAAACCGCGCCTTGCCTTGGCCCTAGCCATGCTAGCCGCACCATGTGCCAAATGGCATGCCAAACCATTGGCCCCACCTCGTCCAACCAAACGAACCTTGCCTTGGCCCTAGCCATGCTAGCCGCCATGTGCCAAACGGCATGCCAAACCATTGGCCCCACCTCGCCAAGCCAAACGCACCTTGCCTTGGCCCTAGCCATGCTAGCCGCACCATGTGCCAACGGCATGCCAAACCCGCGGCCCCACTATACCATGCCGGCCTTCCCTATGCGGCTACTAAAATGAAGGCGTGCGACAATCAACGGTCGCCCTTCAATCTCAGGAGCAAATCCTAGCCGTCCAAGGTTACCAGACAACGCAAGGTAACCTTTGGCCCGAAACCCTAGTTTGGCCAGGCCAAACCGCGCCAAGGCATGCCATGCCAATGGCATGCCAACCTAGCCGCGCCACCACGCTGGCCTTCCCTATGCGGCTACTAAAACGAAGGCGTGCGACAATCAACGGTCGCCCTTCAATCCAAGGATCAAATCCTAGCCGACCAAGGTTACCAGACAACGCATGGTAACCTTTGTCCCGAAACCCTAGTTTGGCCACGCCAAACCGCGCCAAAGCATGCCATGCCAATGGCATTCTAACCTAGCTGCGCCACCATGCTGGCCTTCCCTATGCGGCTACTAAAATGAAGGCGTGCGACAATCAACGGTCGCCCTTCAATCTCAGGAGCAAATCCTAGCCGTCCAAGGTTACCAGACAACGCAAGGTAACCTTTGGCCCGAAACCCTAGTTTGGCCACGCCAAACCGCGCCAAGGCATGCCATGCCAATGGTATGCCAACCTAGCCGCGCCACCATGTTGTCCTTCCCTATGCGGCTACTAAAACGAAGGCGTGCGACAATCAACGGTCGTCCTTCAATCCCAGGATCAAATCCTAGACGACCAAGGTTACCAGACAACGCATGGTAACCTTTGGTCCGAAACCCTAGTTTGGCCACGCCAAACCACGCCAAAGCATGCCATGCCAATGGCATGCCAACCTAGCCGCGCTACCATGCTGGCCTTCCCTATGCGGCTACTAAAATGAAGGCGTGCGACAATCAATGGTCGCCCTTCAATCTTATGAGCAAATCCTAGCCGTCCAAGGTTACCAGACAACGCAAGGTAACCTTTGGCCTGAAACCCTAGTTTGGCCACGCCAAACCGCGTCAATGGCATGCCAACCTAGCTGCGCCACCATGCTGGCCTTCCCTATGCGGCTACTAAAACGAAGGCGTACGGCAATCAACGGTCGCCCTTCAATCCCAGGATCAAATCCTAGCCGACCAAGGTTACCAGACAACGCATGGTAACCTTTGGCCCGAAACCCTAGTTTGTCCACGCCAAACCGCGCCAAGACATGCCATGCCAATGGCATGCCAACCTAGCTGCGCCACCATGATGGCATTCCCTATGCGGCTACTAAAACGAAGGCGTGCGACAATTAACGGTCGCCATTCAATCCCAGGATCAAATCCTAGCCGTCCAAGGTTACCAGACAACGCATGGTAACCTTTGACCCAAAACCCTAGTTTGGCCGCGCCAAACCGCGCCAATGGCATGCCAACTCTACCGCGCCACCATGTTGACCTTCCCTACACGGCTATCAAAAACGGAAGCGTGCAACGATCAACGGCTACCTTTCCTCTTAAGATGCAAAATCTCGACCGTCGAAGGTCACTAAGATAGCAAGTCTCCCAAGCTCGACTTGCCAGAGAACAACCATGCTACATGTTTTCCACGAAAACATTCGAGACATCAATACATATCACAAACTGGGGGATCCACTTTGGGTATTGGTTTGGCGGTTTACAGCGTGCGGCGTACACTACGCCCGTCATAAGGAAGTGTAATAAGGATGAGGCGGTTAGTAAATACAAGGAGTAATTGTGAAACGTTATTTTTATGGAACATCAATTCCATGCGTTAACGGTTACCACCTCCTCCCATTTACTCACCCATTTTTCCATTCCTTAATGAGACCAGAGTACGTTTCACTTCGACTTGTATAAATAGGTCTTACCTATTTCCACCGAACAACAAGTTCAGTCAGGAGTAATACAACACTCAGAAACATTTGGCTAGCTTTCCATCTGTTAGCTTCCCATTTTCTGATACAAGTCGTGAAACAACTACTCTTCCAGAATCAACCTGGTCTCAACACTTTCTTCGCTTCCCTCCCCAAAACCAACCCATTCTCCTCCTCTTTGTGACCGAAGCATGCCTGGAACGGCCATTTCTTGGTTTAGGCCGGATTTGTACAGATTGATCTCTAGAATCTAAAGTACTCCCTTGCAGTACATTGTTTAGGGTTTAAATTCGTTTCTCACCCACACACCCGAATTTACCAAAATCAGCAAAAACCATTTTCACCCTCAAACAATTGGCGGCCACAGTGGGAGATTGATCTTTCGGTTACAATGTCAAGTTTCAATCCTCGATCTCATACTTCGACCCAGACGTCAGGACGGTATCCGCTCAGGGATCGACGACTCAGCTACCAGACGGCCCGATACGATCCGCTCAGGGATCGACGACTCAGTTACCAGACGACCCGATTACCAGTCATGACACCGCAAGGGGCGACTGGGGACTTCCCAGAGGTTAAAAGCAAATGATCCGCTCAGGGATCGACGACTCGATTATCAAGTGACTCAGGGACGACTGGGGACTTTCCACAATCGCGATGCTTCCCACAAAAGTCGGACTTGCACCTGACTCGTTTTTCGTTAGCAGATCCAAAAAACCGAGTAAGTATTGCCTAGACAAAATACATGGTTTACTATTTCAAGTTCTCACCGGAATGATAAAACCGATAGCCATGTTATGTTTCATCCCATGTCATCAACCGACACGCAACGTTCACAGTTCCATATCTTCTCTGGGATGTTTGTGTCACTTACAATCATAACCAAAAATGGCATCATCCTAAAACAGTTCATCCCGAATAATAATCCAAAACCCTCATAGGTAACACTTGTCTATCAACCCAAAAATCCAGAAAATCAAAACCATAAGCCAGGTGTTTCATTTGCCTTTCAAAAAAAAAAAAAAAAACGAAACAGAAGAATTTCAGAAGACAGAAGTGCATTCAAAGGAAGCCATTCAACGGTGTTTTGCTCTTCTCGAAGATGGCGTCCTTCGTCATTTGGAGGACCGCCTGTTTCATCTCCAACTCTTTGGACAGCCTTTCGACCTCCGCTTCTTGTTGTTTGACCATGTCCGCAGAAGGACCTTCGGTCACCTCGGCCTGCAACTTTTGGATCTCAGAGAAACCATAACGCCCAGTTCTTCGTGGAATCAGTCACCTACCCGTACGTACCTACTTTGCATAATAACGATTACCAGTCACTATTCATGAGGTAGCCGACGCTACTACAATGATATTCGAAGAGAAGAATAGTACTTCTACAAGTTTATGAATGGCATACCTACGGCTAGGGTTTACACCAGTTCGGAAGAACAATATTTCTACAGATTTATGGAAGGTATACCTTTGGCTAGGGTTTGCACCAACACAAGAAAACAAGAAAATAAATTGGAAGAGAAACGCTGGAGTACAGACCTGGAATATGCTTGCCCACTTTATTGCTACCGCGCCACGCCAAGCCAGCGCCCATTCCAAGCCGATCCAGCGCTAACAACTTGGATCTTTCCAGCGCTAACAACTTGCATCTTTCCAGCGCCAACAGCTTGCATCCTTCTAGCGCTAACAACTTGCATCTTTACAGCAGCTTGCATCCTTCCAGCGCTAACAACTTGCATCTTTACAGCAGCTTGCATCCTTCCAGCGCTAACAGCTTGCATCCTTCCAGCGCTAACAGCTTGCATCTTCCCAGCACCAGCAGCTTGCATCCTTCCAGTGTTGCTTCTGAACGGCCAGTGGAAGGGAATCATCAATCTAATTTCATAACATGTAAATATCAGGAATGACTTCTCCAAAATCGAGGCAAAGAAAATCATCAACCCCCCCCCTTAGTTCACGAAGACTCTCTTCCTGTCAGGAGCTGCATGATTTCAGGGGACTTCGCTCACAAAATCGTGCAGTCTATGATGAAACACTTATGTGAGATTTTGTAGGCGCAGCGTCAAGGCATATTTGCAGACCTCAACCGCGCTGCATCAGGGAAGCAGCCGTTTCCAATCAGAGAAGTCGTTCCCAAACCCCAACCTCTCCTGGAAAGCACGATTGATAGATGGAAATGGGGACTCCTAACCATTGTTCGCCTGAAAGGTGTCCAATGTGACAGCCCACTGATTAACGCAGCCGCTCCGCTTCAACGTTCACCCCGATAGCCGCTTCACTTTAACGCTCGCTCCAGCAGCCGCTCTGCTTCAGCGTTCTCTCCATAAGCTGCTCCAGGATCCGAAGCCGAAGCTTTAGCGTTTGGCTTCTTAAGTTTCAACATCCTCTCCAAGAGCCGAAGCTACTTCAACGCCACTTATTCCTGCAAAGGGTCATACCACCACGCTCCCCATGTCAAGGATCATGATCACAGCTAGCCAATCTTCGTAGTCATGGCCACCTTTTGATCCATCTCGCCAAAACTCGTGATCATGGACAGTTTGCTCGCTTACGCATCCAGCCAATCCTTTTACTTCCATGGAAGCCCATACAATTCCAGCCAACCTACTTTGTTACCACGACAATGTAGTCTCTTCTGATTACATCTGCTACCAAGAACTTTTGTCGCTCATTTTTTGATACCAGCCAGAGCTTCACCACAGCAGCAATCACTACAAATATGGAAACATATAAACCGTACTTGAGGACTGAGGATATACACGGAATCCCTTCACTGTCAAATCTCAAGAGACACAGTCAACCAAAAAGCCATAGCCACAACAAGGTCATCTACTCTTCAAGGATGCAGCGCAAGAATATCATCACCTCTCTGTCTAGAAGACGCGTTCAACACTTTACGAGACCGCGGAGGATCCCAAGCCTGCTCAGAGGAAAACAACTTCAGAAACCGAAGAAAAATACGACTGGGGACTTCTCATCGCAATCCATCCCGACGACCATCAAGACTCATGAGATAACTCCAGAGACGCGGCTGAAACATTTTTTTGAAGAAACAGAGGGAGCCATGTGTAGATGGTGGATTTTCGACAAAGGCTAAAATCGTAAACCCATAATTATATGTATTCCTGATCCAGCAATCAGATGAATATTGAGGCTTATATCTCTTATCGAAAGCATGAAAGATCATGCTATGAGAATCTCTAACTGAGAATACTGTCTCTCAGAGTATATATAGATATGTAGTCTCTCAGCTGAGGCAACGGCATATCTCACGAATACTGAGCAATTTCAGTAATTACTTCTATATAGAATCGAAAGATTAGACGGATCCTAGATAGCTTGCCTGCTAATATAGAGCAATAACGTCTTCAGGATGTAACAATGTTTTCCCTGACTATATGAAGAAGTATGACGCTTCAACAAGCTCATATCACTCAGTTCCTGAATAATTAACGCTCCTAGACGATCGTACTAGTATATAGCCATTAATTAATTATTCTCAAAATCAATAGATTCAAATCCCTGGAAAATATTCAATATATTCATAATATTTCGTTACTTCAATTTATGGTTTTTCCCAGCAGAATTCCATGGGTTAGTAATAAATATTCAACACACGGGCGTCTGAGTTACCTTCGAGTAAGCCCCGACCAAAATGGTGTAAATGTCGACAAATAATGCATTAACAAACACCTAAATGAACAAACAAATATTTCAAAATACGACGAGACGATGAACCTATGCAAATAGGAAAGAAAAAAATAAAATAATAGTCAAGGCGCTATGGGACTGGCTCACCGGCCGGCCTGTCATGCCGTGACCAGTCCCACGCCCAAATTCTATATTTTATTATATTTTATTATTTTCCTTGATCTCATGAAAATCCTTTCATTTGAACAAATATCCTTCGTTTTGAGGAAACTCCTCAGTTTCATGGTGTTTCCTTCACACTGAGGAAATAATATAAAATTAGGGAAAATATTATGGGGCCGTGATTATTGGCCAACCGGCCATGCCTTGATCCCGGCCGGCCCCACACCTCATGGTTTCTCATTATTTTATTATTATTTCCCTAATCTCATCATGAAAACTCATTAATCTCATGATATTTCCTTGATCCCATGAAAAATAATATAAAATTAGGGAAACCCGTGGGACCGGGCCATAGCCGGCCGGTCATGCCCTAGCTGGCCCCAAACGCCCTATTTTATTATTATTATATTTTTCATGTTTCCTTAATCCCATGAAATTCCTTGATTTCATGATGTTTCCTTCAAATTATGAAATTCCTTCAAATTATGGGAAAATACACAAAAAAATACGTAAAATTAAGGAAACTTGCGGGACCGGGCCCAAGCTGGACGGTCATGTCCTAGCCGGTCCCACAACCCCCTTATTTTATTATTATTATTTTTACATTTCCTTGATTTCATGATATTTCCTTCAAATTATGAAAATTCTTTCAAAATTATGAAAATCCCTTCAAATCATGAAATAATACATAAAATAAGGGAAAACTCACGGGACCGGCCCTAGCCGGCCAACCATGCTCAAGCCGGTCCCACACGCCCTTATTTTATTATTATTAATATTTTTGTTTCCTTCATCTCATGGAAACTCTTTGATTTCAACAAAACTCCTTGGTTTCAACAAACTCTTTGGTTTTATCATATTTCCCTAAAATCATGAATATATTATAAAAATTAGGGAAAACACCGTGGGACCAGGCTCCTTGGCCGGACGGTCATGCCTTGGCCATAGACGGTCCCACACTTCATGATTCCCTCATTTTTATTATTTTCCTTCATCTCATGAAGGTTTTGACGGTTTCAGCAAAAAACCATGATTTCTTCATATTTTCTCAAAATGTGGCTCAAACGCACACCAGAAAATATCAAAATTCTCATAATTGAGATACGGACACTTTGGTGACGTGAACATGTTACCTTGACCGACCAAGGTTGTCTCTTTGACTTACGAGAAGCCGGTCCCACGTATTCTCATGATTTGACCTAATTTGCACAATTGCACGTATTAGGTCCAAAACTCTTCCAAACAACTTGGAACTTGATGGAACGATCGTCAATTGATCCCATGAATACCCAGGGCCGGTTTCATGGTCCCTTGGTTGGTCCCTCATCTCTTCATAATTAATTAGGTTTTATCATCTAAGGCTCGGACGAGCATTTTTCGAATAAATGATTAAACCCGCATTTAATCATCCTTTCATCAACAAATTAATCGGAGTGCAGAGATCTTAATATTTGCTCACGTGAACATCTGGGCACTACATGGTCGACTCATAATCCCATGTAGCCGGTCCCTCCTTTTCTGTGGTTGATTCTCAATAAACCATCAATAAATCATCAATTAAATTAGGGTTTTGAGTCCAAGGTTAATGATTCCAGATTCAAACGCTAATAATTTTACGTTGATCCCGTGATCAACATTTTATTTATCATACTCGGTTCAATTGCCGATATTCGATTTAATATTTTATTTGGTCATGCTACCATAATTCATCAAACGAGCAATATTTGCTCAGATGAGCAATACTTGCTCAAATCAAAGAATATTGGTTCAATTATCAATATTCAACAATTCATCAAATGAGCGTTAACTTATTCACACATCATATCTGTCTCAACAGACATGTTCAATTCATGAGTCTCAGAACATTTCCAAACCACGTTCGACTCAACAATACAAGGACTCATCGTCCCATGAAGTCATGAAGTCAAGAATCGACTAACTAAATACACGTCTCGCCTTGCAGATTCCACAATCACACGAGACATCAATCGTGTCACATGGGGGGATATTAACTAGGGTTTTGGTCTGGCGGTCTACGGCACGTGTATTCATACACACGATGAGAATGTGAGCAAGTCGTGCAATCAGTTGAAGGAGTTAACCAAGTAGTGGATGGAAAATCAACCAAGTCTCCGCACGTTGAGCAACTGGTTTTAACACGATTTCCACTTCCCCATTTCTTTGATTCCATCAACTGTCACACTTCATGTGATCATGGTGTTTTCAATTCCAACAATATAAATAAGTCTCTGAATCATGATTGAAATAAGGACAATCTCACGTCAAACAGACAACACGAGATTAACAATCCAACTCTCAATAGAGCAAATTCAATCATTCAGAACTTATCTTATTTTCAGAATACACAACACACCTACAATCTTCGATCATCATTGATCTCACACATTTCTCAGCTTCCCTCCTACGGCACCGACCCATCCTCTCTTGTGACCGAATTTACTCCGGAACGGCCATTGTCTTGGTTTAGGCCGGAGTACTACAGATTGATCTCTCAAATTCAAAGCACTCCCTTCTTGCAGTGCATCTGTGTGAGGTTAAGCATTTCGCTCGGTTCAAGGAGTCTCCTCCGCACGGTCGTCTCCTCAATTCCGTAAAAATTAGCAAATCGTTTTGCCCCATCTACACCATGATAAACAACATAACTCTCTCATTCCTACCACTTTACTATCCAGAATATTTCATCATGTAATTTCTGAGCATCCCAGCATCACATCCAGAAGAGTACGATAATCTTATATCAAATCCCGTGGACGTGGATTCAAGGCGATGCAATGAAAGTGGGCTACACATGGGGACTACCAGCATGGGACGGTTTCACTCCCCTCAACCTGGTTATTTCTGATTTCAACATCGTCACTGCCGAAGTTTTACGAGCCGCAGGAATTTCTCAACATGAAGCCGTACGTATGCATCGAAGACTCCAAAAGCACGCCACAAAGATACATTCACATATTCGGCCATGCCATCGGATCTAACAGAAATATAACTGAGGATTGCCCACTGGATCCCATTCCATATGATAGTCCAAGATTCAGAAGATGGTTCGAAGGATGTCTCTTGAAATAAAATCCTCGAAGACTTGATAGCAGCACATCGGCAACAAAATGTCTTCAAACTCATCTATTTCACCCTGTGTCTTCGGAAGATTTCTACCATACAATCATCCACGACATATCACCATCGCGATCAGAAGGTCCAGACGCTAAACAACCTAAAGTCAAGAATGGACCGACAACGCGACAACAATCTCCAAGATTATCCTTGATATGATCGTTGTCGAGCATATATTTCATCCATTCGTCCCAAGAATGCAGCGGAGTTTGGTAAATTTTGGAATCCACTGGAGAGATACTGCAGACGAAATCACGGATCCGGACGAGCAACAAAAAAAAAAGAAGGAAGAAGGTCGATGCCTCTTTTCATGCGGACGGATTTTTTAGAGCTTGAACAGAATGAAGATTCCTTCTTGCTCCATGAACAGGAATAGATGATTGGCACGACTATGTCACCTCGGGCTCGCAACATCCCTCCTGAATTCTTTCTGAATTTTACTGTCGGGCTGTTTTCGCACATATAACGAGCTTAAAACCTAAATATTCCCGTGTCAGGAGATAGGAAATTCTTTTCCGGTCAGATGGAGGGGCGGACCATCGAAATCCGAGTTCATACGAGAATTTTACAACTGTTCTACTAAGGAGCGCTAATTAGGGTTTCAGCATGCCAAACCCTAATTTAGACAAAGTTGTCAGGCGCCATCACCACCATTTGATAGCCAAAGTTCCAGCGTCATCACCATTTCCTCCATTCCAAGCCGAACGATGCTGACGGCTCCATTCCAAGCCGAACGATACTGACGGCTCCATTCCAAGCCGACCGATGCTGACGACACCATTCCAAGCCGAACAATGCTGACGGCTCCATTCCAAGCCGAACGATGTTGACGGCTCCATTCCAAGCCGAACGACGCCGACGCTCCATTTCACGCCAAGTCTATGCTAGCGGCTCCCTTCCAAGCTGATGCTAACAGTTTGCATCTCCACCAACAACTCACCAAGCCAGCGTCATGATATTCCCTAACCCATCCAAGGTGATGCATAGCCAGACTAAGCCGGCAATTTTCATCTCACCATCCCACGGTCTGCACCACCAGTACCATTTATGTAAGGCCTCCAACACGGGAAGCACAAACTCTCTTTATCTCTCGAAAAAGGTTAGTCGAACTTTCCTGACCATCTTATCGTGACTTTATTGTTTCGATTTTTCATCTTATCCTGTCACCATCTTATGATTACCTCGCAACAACGCTCATGTTCCGAGCTAAGCAGGGGACTTAATGTTGATGGTGGTTTTTAGCTTAGGGTTAAAATCGTAAAACTGTGCATCTGGCATGACGTCACCATGACCACTAACACATTTATTAACCATTAATACACTTATTGAATCGATCAGCATGCTTACGTAAGAATTACTGGGGTACCTTTTTTCTACACGGGTCATGTTCCACGGCAGAACCCTTAGCATTGACCTCACCTATGCCGAAACCCTAATTCTCATGCTACCGCGCCAAGGCATGCCAAGTCAACCATGCCAGCCGCACCACTATGCCAATGGCAAACCATGCCAGCCACATTCTTCACGCCAAGGCATGCCAACCATGCCAGCCGCACCACTGTGCCAATGGCAAACCGTGCCAGCCACATCTACCGCGCCAAGGCATGCCAACCATGCCAGCCATACCACTGTGCCAATGGCAAACCGTGCCAGCCACATCTCCGCGCCAAGGCATGCCAACCATGCCAGCCGCACTACTGCGCCAATAACAAACCATGCCAAGCCAAACCGCTCCTTGCCTTGGCCCTAGCCATGCTAGCCGCACCATGTTCCAAACGGCATGCCAAACCATTGGCCCCACCTCGCCAAGCCAAACGCACCTTGCCTTGACCCTAGCCATGCTAGCCGCATCATGTGCCAACGGCATGCCAAACCCGCGGCCCCACTATACCATGTCGGCCTTCCCTATGCGGCTACTAAAACGAAGGCGTGCGATAATCAACGGTCACACTTCAATCTCAGGAACAAATCCTAGCCGTCCAAGGTTACCAGACAACGCAAGGTAACCTTTGTCCTCAAAACCCTAGTTTGGCCACGCCAAACCGCGCCAAGGCATGCCAACCTAGCCGCGCCACCATGCTGGCCTTCCCTATGCGGCTACTAAAACGAAGGCGTGCGACAATCAACGGTCGCCCTTCAATCCTAGGATCAAATCCTAGACGACCAAGGTTACCAGACAACGCATGGTAACCTTTGGTCCGAAACCCTAGTTTGGCCACTCCAAACCGCACCAAAGCATGCTATGCCATTAGCATGCCAACCTAGCCGCGCCACCATGCTGGCCTTCCCTATGCAACTACTAAAACGAAGGCGTGCGACAATCAACGGTCGCCCTTCAATCTCAGGAGCAAATCCTAGCCATCCAAAGGTTACCAGACAACGCAAGGTAACCTTTGGCCCGAAACCCTAGTTTGGCCACGCCAAACCGTTCCAAGGCATGCCATACCAATGGCATGCCAACCTAGCCGCGCCACCATGCTGGCCTTCCCTATGCGACTACTAAAACGAAGGCGTGCGACAATCAACGGTCGCCCTTCAATCCTAAGATCAAATCTTAGGCGACCAAGGTTACAGACAGCGCATGGTAACCTTTGGCCCGAAACCTTAGTTTGGCCACGCCAAACCGCGCCAAAGCATGGCATGCCAACCTAGCCGCGCCACATTGCTGGCCTTCCCTATGCGGCTACTAAAATGAAGGCGTGCGACAATCAACGGTCGCCCTTCAATCTTATGAGCAAATCCTACCCGTCCAAGGTTACTAGACAACCCAAGGTAACCTTTGTCCCGAAACCCTAGTTTGGCCACGCCAAACCGCGCCAACGCATGCCATGCCAATGGCATGCCAACCTAGCCGCGCCACCATGTTGGCCTTCCCTATGCGGCTACTAAAACGAAGGCGTGCGACAATCAACGGTCGCCCTTCAATCCCAGGATCAAATCCTAGCCGACCAAGGTTACTAGACAACGCATGGTAACCTTTGGCCCGAAACCCTAGTTTGGCCACGCCAAACCGCGCCAAGACATGCCATGCCAATGTCATGCCAACCTAGCCGCGCCACCATGCTGGCCTTCCCTATGCGGCTAATAAAACGAAGGCCTGCGACAATCAACGGTCGCCCTTCAATCCGAGGATCAAATCCTAGCCGTCTAAGGTTACCAGACAACGCATGGTAACCTTTGACCCAAAACCCTAGTTTGGCCGCGCCAAACCGCGCCACCATGCTGGCCTTCCCTATACGGCTATCAAAAACGGAAGCGTGCAACGATCAACGGCTACCTTTCATCTTAAGATGCAAAATCTCGACCTCGAAGGTCACTAAGCTAGCAAGTCTCCCAAGCTCGACTTGCCAGGCAACAACCATGCTACATGTTTTCCACGAAAACATTCGAGACATCAATACATATCACAAACTGGGGGATCCACTTTGGGTATTGGTTTGGCGGTTTACAGCGTGCGGCGTACACTACGCCCGTCATAAGGAAGTGTAATAAGGATGAGGCGGTTAGTAAATACAAGGAGTAATGGTGAAACACTCTTTTTATGGAACATCAATTCCATGCGTTAACGGTTACCACCTCCTCCAATTTACTCACCCATTTTTCCATTCCTTAATGAGGCCAGAGTACGTTTCACTTCGACTTGTATAAATAGGTCTTACCTATTTCCACCGAACAACAAGTTCAGTCAGGAGTAATACAACACTCAGAAACATTTGGCTAGCTTTCCATATGTTAGCTTCCCATTTTCTGATACAAGTCGTGAAACAACTACTCTTCCAGAATCTACCCGGTCTCAACACTTTCTTCGCTTCCCTCCCCAAAACAAACCCATTCTCCTCCTCTTTGTGACCGAAGCAAGTCTGGAACGGCCATTTCTTGGTTTATGCCGGATTTGTACAGATTGATCTCTCAAATCTAAAGTACTCCCTTGCAGTACATTGTTTAGGGTTTAAATTCGTTTCTCACACACACACCCGAATTTACCAAAATCAGCTGAAACCATTTTCACCCTCAAACAATAAGACATCGACATAATCGTTTAAATGCTATTGTGATTATGTATGGGTATGAGGTGAGGATTTCATCCTAGGAAACAATGTTTTACATGTGTTTTAAGGAAGTAAGTTCATAAACTTGTTTTATGAATCGAAAAGGAAATCGCCAGGCGTTATTGGTACATTGCATATCTTATGAACAACCAATATGTGTGATTTAGTATAACCTCTCATGACTTGTTTGTGTTCTTGGTAAAACTATTCACAAAGGCCTGACTTATGTATTGGTATGACTATTATTAGTTAAACCGATCTTAAATAATCACCTGAGATGGATCGAGTTTGTGATTTTGTGTTTGACCGACTCTAGGTAAAGGGGAACCGATCATAGTAAGAGGTGCAACACATCACAAAGGGGAATCGATCCTTGTATGAGGTTCAGAAAGTTTTTAACAAAAAGGGGAACCGATCCTATGAACATGTGCAATACTTTTTTAGGCAAAGGGGAACCAATCCTATGGACATGTGCAACACATATAAGTTACGTACCATATATATGTGGGGAACCGATCCAAGTACCTAGTCAACCAAATTTTGGAAACTAGTGTGACTATGCACAATACTCAGATGGAGGTAGAACCGAAACTTGTTTTCGTAGAACCGTTAAACCCATGATTTGTGATTGAGTGTTCTTGATCAATCACATAGTTCTTGAAATTCAGACGAACCAATTTTAAACTTGTTTGGAAGTGTGGCAAATCGGTTTCAAGGTTGTAAGTATGAAAGAGGACTTACAAAGTAAGGATGTCGACATACTTTGAACATGTGCTGTAATGTTTTTATTTAATTGTTCAAAGTTATTCCTTAATAGCTAAAGGAAGAAAATCCCAAGATCAAAATATAAATAAATAATCTTTTATTTAAGGATTTTAATCTTATTTTTGGAAAACAAGAATTACTAATGTGCATTTACTAGTTGAAGATTTTCCAAAGAGATTTTCGGTCATTATTTTGGACAGAGCATTTCTAGAAATTATGGAAACCGAATTTGGAAAATTTTGCATATCTTGAGAATATTTTCGGTTTTGGAAATTCCTTGGTTTCCAAACTTATCTGCCTATTCGGAGAGGAGAGTAACTTAATTAGGCGAAATCTCTTAAGGCTGCTCAGTTTAAAGTCTTCTTTGGGATTGAGAAGCTCTATTAGTACCGTTGGTGGGAAACTAGATAATTGCGGTTTATCTTGTGTTTTCGATTGATTTGATTGAATAACGGTGGTTGAACTTTGATTGCACCTAGTTTTTTTTATGTTTGAGAATCTTCTCTTCTGATATAAGATTCACTCAAACTAGATCGAAGTTTCGACAGGGATCTTTAGAATGTTTGTAGTTCTAAAGATGATCTTGTGATAATCCATTATTAACAGACTCCGTTTTGTGCGTGATTGATCATAAGAGATTCAAGTTATTGTGTGCAGGTGTTTATTGAAGATCTAAGAAGATTTGAAGACAAAGAAGATATTGAAGATTTTGATTTGGGGTTCATAATCTTTGGTGTGCACAATACTTGTTTCGGTATAAGAGGATTCAACTATAATCGGTTTATCCTTGTGGTAGATTGGATTGATCAGTTGTGTAGATCGACATCAATACAATTCTTTATGATTAAAGTATTGATTGCAAAATCTTAACAATTACCTTTGGTAGTTGAACATAAGATAGATCTAAGAACCTGACGAAGGAGTTTATTGAGATAAATAGAAGAGGCTTTGTCGAACTCACATCACTTGGTTGAAGAGAGTTGCCACCAAACACATTTGTTGTTCCTTTACTGTTTGGAATACGAACCAAAGGAATTATTCCAAGTACGTGACTTATTACAGGTCGGAGGCGTGGGAATACAGACGAAACTAGGTGAATTATAGGTTTAGTTGCTTGGTCTCAACTATAACAAGTTGGTTTAATTTTGTGTAGCGTCTTAATCCCGAGAGTATTTGAGTTTGGACAAGGTCCGGGGTTTTTCTGCATTTGCGGTTTCCTCGTTAACAAAATCTTGTTGTGTCATTTACTTTTATTTTCCGCAATTATAATTGTTGTTATTATAATTTAAAGTAAATTACATAAACGTTAATTCCTATTTACTTGATAGCAACCCTATTGTCTTTGGTTAAGTCCGAACCTTTTATCAAGTAAACATACTTCGTTGTTGTATTGTCTCCATCTCGTACCCATAGTCGATCACACGAAGTGTGAACCGATTAGTTGTATTGTCTCGACTCAGTCCATAGACAATCACTTTCGGAGAAAGGACTTATAGGTAGGAAAAGTTTTGGCTTGAGGTATATTTGGGTACCCTCGCCTTTTCAATTGGTATCAGAGAAGGAAAACACGAAAAGATATAACAATCTGTGTTTGGTGCGATCCAACCTATAAGAAGTTGAATCTATGTCTGATTCAGTTAACGTAGAGTAAGAAGAAGATATACTTCAGAAAGGATGTTTGTTTTCAAAACACGATAAACAAGCTCAAAGATTGTTAGTTCTCTGCTGGAACACATCTCAGGAAATATTAACCATGATGAGTTAATACGAAAACAAATACTTGTGACAAACAAGTCAGATTCAGAAGACAGTAATGAGATTAAATTTTAGATAAAGATTGCTGAAAAATATAATCTAAAGGATAATGTATATTATCCATTTGCCGAGAAGCTCGTCAGAGAATCATTGATTCATGAAGATGCTGAATCTAAAGGACTTGATGTTGTTCAAGCCAAAAAGAGTATATTAGTTAAAACAAGGATATGTGATTCTAATCTCCAGAATCTCTTAACTAATATACTACATCGTGATTCTAATAGCCTAACCACCTACAAGAATCAAGATAGATGTGTTTTAAGGGATAATCCTTTGACTAGTATCCGGTCAACATCATCCAATGATGATTATCTCATAAACAAAGAAAAATATCAACTCATGAATACAAAAACAAATGATTTCAGATCATGTTGCTTTGTTGTTGATCAAGTGTCTAAAATAGAATCCAGGAAACAATCTCATCAAATGATGATGTCATATTCCAAGAAATTCCTGGGTCGATATAAGAGTTCTGGTTTCGCAACTCAAAAAACTTCAAGTCACGCTTATGATTTTGATCATCGATCTGATCATTCTGATAAATTAGATCACTCCAACTGTGACACAATGAAAGAAGTTTACTCTTGGAAGAATACCATAAGAACGGATATTCAAAAGTATCATGATGGATCATGTTCCGTAAATTCTAAGCAATCACTAGCTCACTCCAACAACTGATGTTGGTCTTTGGAATTTCCCTAGATGTGCTCAATTCAAATAAAAAGGGAAATTCTTTAAAAGAGCACAAGATATGAAGATCGTATACTATTATACTCTTGAATATCTAAAGTATTTTTCTATACTTGGAATATCTTTTCTAATTTTAGAAAAATACTTTCGATCTTTGAAAAGTCCATGAGAAAAGTTGGGAAAAATATTTTCAGAACTCCTAGGTTATGCTGGTTCGGAAAAACTCTATGATGTTTCCGAAAGTTTATATTTTAACAAATAAAAATACCGTGATTAGGTATTTCAATCTTGGTAACCAAGTTTGGGTTATTATATAAACCATCTATAGGACCGATCCTTCTTCTGTCCACGGTAAAAGATGGGTGAAAATACTATTGACATTGAATCTCAACTTCGAAAACTTGAAACCTTTCCAGTTGAGTTCAAATGCTACTTCTCAAACGAACATAAAAAGAATCATATTTCTTTTGATCTTATGCTTATGTTAATGGGAGATTTTGAAGTCGCTCGTGATCTTTTGGAAACTGCAGTGGTAAATGAAAAACTGATCGAGTCAAACCTCTTGAAGTCGATTGTGGAATTGAATCTTCTGAAACAAAGACTCAATCATCTGAGAGAGAAAAGAAGACTCAAGAATCAAAACACCGAGGAATCGTCGGTAAACAATGGAAGCACCACTAGAGATTAAGTTATATGCTGTAATACTTAATATAGAAAAATAGACATCAATTTTTGATCTCTTTCAATGATTGTATTAGGTCTATTATGAATAAAATTATGTGATTTATAATTTTTCTTGTGATGGTTTTTGATTTACATAGCCTGTGCTTGAATGCTTTATTATTGCTATGGATGTTTATGGGATGTTTGATTTTGGTTTCATTACCTTGATATTCAATCTCATAATGTTGTGAACCCTTATGGTTTGGGTGACTTTTTGATTTAGTAGGATTAAGTTCTAGCCCATGTTGGTAGGCTTTATTAAAGGATCATGAGGGGTTCTGATAGAAACAATATGTGAAAAAGTCACAATATGTTGAATCGGTTTTGGTTTAGCATAAAAGCATATGTATTTCGAGGGTTTTCAACTTTTGCTTGCAATAGTTAAAAACGGTTTTCAACCTTTCTCTGGTAAAGGTTGGTTGTTGTTATTCTTTTGTTTTGCATAAGGATGACAACATAATGATATTTCGATATCAATTCTCCCTGGAAGAAGATGCAAACATATTGGAGAAGAGGATGCAAAATTTGAGGTAACAATCTTGTTAGTTAATTGTTTTCCTGTTTAAGAAAAGCATGATTTTTATTTCATATTGTAGGATCAGAATATCGCAACATCAATACCTTTGCGAAATCTTTGAACAACACACTACGAAGATATCGCAGATTGGTTACAGAAATGACGCGAAAGATGACGACAGCCTAAACACGAGAAAGATGTGGAGACCTAGCGAGATTTAGGAGTGTTGCGAAATTTAACATTTGTGTACTTGCGAGAATATCGCAAACCAGATCCGAAAATAAAGGACAGCTTAGCTGTCACCCACTATGTAATATCTTATATAAAGAGCCGAACTGGCTTAAGGTGGGAGAGATCTTTTAGAGTGGAGAGAAAGTTTTGAGGAGAGATAAAGTCTAGAATAGCGGTTGTATTCTTGATTTCATTTCCTTCTTGTAAAATTTCTAACTCAATTAATAAAAAGTGTGATTGTTGATCTCAAAGATGTGTTGATTATTATGAATTCTTGTGAGGGATGTATTGTGGGAATTCCTGCAACTACATAATGGCGCTAGAAACAGGGATTGGCATATAAGATTAAAGATTGTTATTAAGACTGTTCAAATCAAGAAAATAATGAAACAAATTGATAAATCAGTTAAGGAAGAGAAAATTAAAATCAAGGAATGCAACTGAAGGTTGGAGTGTAGTTTGATTACAAAAACAATGATTAATGAATTCCATGAAAACATCAGAGGGAGAATACATAAACGATATTTTGAAGGAAAGAAAATCATGACGGTGGAGAAGGTATCACCCTTGAAAGATTGGGAAAAACAGAAAATTACATTCACAGCAGCAGAGATACCAAGAGAAAATTTGAGCCACACATCTCCTTTGGTAATCACAGTAACCACGCGGAAAGAAAAGGGGAAATCAGCAAAAACTATGGAAGAATGGGCGGTAAACAGAACTTTGGTGGATATAATGTTTTACCATGCATACAAAGGAATGGGGTACAAAAATGAAGAGATGTCTCCCTCAACATATCATATTCATGGCTTTGGCAAATCTAAAACAAAACCAAAAGGGGAAATAAATATGCGAATTTTGCTAGGAGATATTGAAACACAAGTGACACTATGTGTGGTGGACATGGAATCGCCATACAACATGTTGTTGGGAAGGCCATGGATACACGCAATTAAAGCTGTATCGTTAACATTACATCAATGCATTAAATTTCCTATGCCGAGTGGGATTGGTGAAATTAGAGGGGATGCTGATAAAGCGAAATTATGTTATCAAATTGAAGTGAAGCAGTATGAAGGACATGCAAAGAAGCGAAAAAGTCGCAGAAAAAGGGCGAAGGAGGCAAAGAAAGAAGAAGAATTTAGAACTTATATGATAAGAGAAGAGGAAGGAAAAGGAATACCCAAATGAAATTTCGGGAGAAGGGAATGAACTTGCGAAGGAGATAAAAGAACCAACACCTATGGGAGAACCTAAGACCAGTTACACCGCGGCGGAACCAACAAAGGAAGTGAATGTTGGAACCAAAGAAGAACCCAAAATACTAAAAATTGGGACTAAGATGGAGGCAGATGAAGAAGAAAGAACTATTAGTACATTTGCGAGAATATAAAGATATTTTCGCATGGAACATGGATGAGATGCCTGGAATAGATCCGTCTGTGGCGTGTCATAGGTTGGATATTGACAAAAATGCAAGGCCATTCAAACAAAGAATCAGAAAAATCGCAACAACGTATCATCCCAAAATAGAAGAAGAGTTGCAGAAGATGCTTGATGCAGGAATCATAAGACAAGCTAAATATCCGGAGTGGATAACAAACATGGTTGTGGTCCCAAAGAAGAATAAGGGGATAAGAATTTGTATAGACTTTACCGATCTAAATAAAGCTTGTCCAAAAGACAGTTTTCCGTTACCAGGTATTCCACAAATGGTTGAATCAGCAGCAGGAAATGATAGAATATCTTATTTAGACGGATACAAAGGCTACAATCAAATCCCTCTCATTTGAAGAAGATCAAGAGCATACTTTGCTTTTTTTCGCTCCAAGAGGGTTATCTTTGTTATACAAAAATGCCATTTGGTTTGCGAAATGCTAGAGCAACATACCAAAGGATGGTAGAGAAGGTGTTCGCGAAGTGGATACACAAAACGTTAGAAGTGTATGTAGATGACATGTTAATAAAAAGTAAAGAAGCAAAAGATCATGTCCAAGATCTGAGGGAAGTTTTTGAACAAATGAGGCATTTTAACATCAAAGTGAATCCAGAGAAGTGTATCTTTGGGGTTGCGTCAGGAAAAGTTTTAGGCTACATTGTATCAAAAGAAGGAATACAAGTTGATCCAGAGAAAGTGCAAGCAATTCGTGACATGCCAACACCAGCGACGGTAAAAGATGTACAAAAGTTAAACGGACTCTTAGGTTCGTTAGGAAGGTTCATTTCGCGATCATCAGACAAATGTAAACATTTTTTCAACATACTCAAAAATGGGACGAAATTTAGATGGACAGATGAATACGAGAAAGCTTTTCAAGGAATAAAAGAACATCTGATGAATATATCTATTTTGCAAAAAGCAGAACCAGGAGAAGAATTATTAATCTATCTTGCGCCAACTTCGAACGCATTAAGTGCTGTGTTATTACGAGTAGACGCAGGAGTTGAGAGACCAATCTATTACATCAGCAAAACCTTCAATGCCGCAGAGAAAAATTATTCAAAAATTGAAAAACTAATTTTGGCATTAGTTTATGCAACATTTAAACTTCGCATATATTTTCAGGCACATAAAATAAGGGTGTTGACAAAGGTACCAATTGAGTCAGTAATAAAGAATTCAAAAAGGTCAGGCAGAGTTGAGAGATAGAATGCACAAGTAGGACATTTCGAAATCAAATATGAAATATTATCTTCACCCAAATCACAAGTTGTCGCAGATTTCTTAGCAGAATTTCCTCTAGAAGATGATGAAGCTGTGGAAGAAATGATGGATGTGGAAGAAGAACATGGAAATCCAAGAGATCTATTAACAGAGCCAAATAGATGGGAAGTATTGGTGGATGGATCATCAAATGGGGAAGGTAACGGAGTTGGAATTGTTTTGATTTCGACAGAGGGCACCAAAATGGCTTTTTCCTTCAGATTGGAGTTTACATCCACCAATAATGAAACAAAATATGAAGTTGTGATACATGCCCTGAAGTTCGCAATAGAAATGGAGTTGGAAAATGTGAGAATCACCAGTGATTCGCAGCTAGTCATTCGTCAAATAAAACGAGAATACACTACAAATGAACCGTCCTTGAAAAAATACAAGAAACTTGTTGAAGAATTGTCCGCGAAAATCCCAAAAATAAAATGGAGACATATATCAAGAAAAGATAACAGACTCGCAGATGCATTTGCTTTTATCTCAAGTATGATGACAGACCCAACTGCGAGATGCATAAAGATACATACACTTCTATCACCATCAATCAATAAAGAAGAATAAGAAGAGGTAGACATAATGATAATAGAAGATGGAGAAGAAGAACAAGTACCCAATATCGAAGATTTGAGAGCAGAACTTCATGCATATCTGATGAAAGGAGAAACACCAAGAAATAGATTGGAGGCACACAAATTAAAGAGCCGTGCGACAAATTATGAACTAAGAGATGGGGTATTATATCGGAGATCCTTTAACGGACCATCACTCAGATGTTTGACACTAAAAGAGGGAGAAGAAGTGTTAAAGGTGTTACATTGTGGGGATGCTGGAAATCACAGCGGCGAAAGATCTTTGGCATACAGAGCGAAAATGCAAGGTTATTACTGGCCATATATGCATGAAGATGCGAAACAAGTATCAAGACGTTGCGAAGATTGTCAAAGGCACGGAAAGAAAATACATGCACCTGGAGCACCATTAACATCCTCAACAAGTGTATGGCCTTTTGGAAAATGGGGTTTAGACATTGTGGGACCGTTTTTACCGGGATCTGGACAAAGAAGATATCTAATTGTCGCTACAGATTATTGCACAAAATGGGCAGAAGTAAAGGCAGTACAACACATTCGCGACAAAGACATTTTTACATTCATATTTGAAAATATCATTTGCAGATTTGGAATTCGCGCACAATTGGTATCTGATAATGGGAAACAGTTTGAAGGACAGAACATAGAAATGTTACTCAATGCATTTAAGATAAAATGTGGGAAATCAACCCCTCTATATCCACAGGCCAATGGACAGGCAGAAACAACAAATAAGACAATCGCAGATATATTGAAGAAGAAATTAGAAGGGCATAATAGAGCATGGTTCGAACAGTGCATAATGCAAGTATGGGCTTATAACACAACCAAAGTAGAAGCTACTAGAATGTCACCTTTCGTTTAACATATGGATTTGAGGTGTCTTTGCCAACAGAAGTTATTATTCCCACAAAAAAGAGAGAGGCTTGGGAGAAAAATCTTAGTGCAGGTATGATTTTAACCAAGATAGATGAATTAGAAGAAAAAAGAGAAAGGGCTCTACAGCATATGGAAAACTACCAGCGAATATTAGCCCGAGAATATAATAAATGTGTTAAAACACGCGAGTTTCAACCAGGTGACTTGGTGCTGCGAGAAACACCAATATATCAGCGAGTAAGTGGTGGAAAACTAGCAAAAAAATGGGATGGACCTTACATCATTAAGGATATAGTTGGAACAGGGGCATATAGATTGATGGATCCTGAGGGTAAAGATGTGGGTCATAGACTTGATAGACCATGGAACAAATTATACTTAAAGAGATATTACCCATAAAAGGTTTTGGGAAAGAGTAGACTGCGAAATGATGTATGATTGAAACAAAATGAATCTATATGAAAATCTTATGAAAGAATAATTGTGAGATTATACATATCCAAAACAAAGAAAGAATACACGAAAATTTCACACAGATAATGACAAGAGATAATCAAAGATCAATGACATACTAGAAAGGGGCGAACCTACTATGGCGTACACCCTAGTTCGCGAAATCAAAATTTCGCAAGAGGCCAATGTAAGACCTAAAGTGCGTCATAAAAGGGGGTACCTGTTGCATGGCTCAGCGAAAAGGTTACACCGCCCCTGGAACCTGAGTCATGGAGATTTGGGGTCAATAAAGCCCATCCAGGAGAGGTACCTTGGATTTTCAACCTAAGCTTATGACTTAGGTTGGACGATTGAGGGTCTCTTCTAAGGAGTACGGCATCTGATCAAGGCGCCGAGGTATACGGTTGAGACAAGGGTGCCTGGGGCGTTTGAAGCGTCTTGGCCATTCTTGGCAAGTCTTGACTTATGCTGCACTCGGCCCGAAGAAAACCCCACTTAGGGTGCAGTCTTGTAACCATAAGCCATATAGGAAAAAAGGGATAAGAGGCTGCGAAAACAACTGGTTGTTGTTAAGACCGGATGGGAGGAGCCAACCTTGTATGGTAGAGGTACGTCTCCTTGAAGGGGCAACCAGGGGGAAGATAAGGGCGGCACCCTCCATTAGGGAGCTGATAAGTGTCTTAAGACGCAAATGTCATGAGGCTTTTTACTCATGGGAGTATCAAGACTTGTCATATTTGTGCGACAATCTTGAAGAGGCAATAATACAAAAGAGAAAGATAAGGCGAGATCAATGGGTCAATGCATGAAAGTGTAAAGACGTCCTGCGATTTCTTCGCAAGACGGCAATGTCATGGGGCTTTATTTTCGCAAGAATATTTAGGCCTGTCATATTGTCGCAACAAACATTATAAGAGAAAAAAGTTAAGGCAAGATCAAGGGGTTTTTGCATGCAAGTGCAAAGACGTCCTGCGATTTTGTCGCAATGACAAGAGGTGGCGAAATAAGACCTTTAACTAGGAAGGAAAAATAAGACCACATGATGCAACAAAAAATTTATAAGAATTAACTATTAATTATGCAGATCATTCATCGCAAGAAAGATAATGAGAGGCAATATGGGAATTATTAAACAACAAGCATTATCTTTCTCGCTAGTAAGCACAATAATAAAAGAGTAAATACATTTCAAAGTTGATTGAAGTACACCATTTTCAAGAAGTTATAAAGATGAAGCAACCCAAAGAAGTAAAATTACATAAGAAATTCAAGCTTCAAGGTTAGTTTTGCCAGGAGAAGATGAAATATTTTCATCAATTTTTTCGCTATTCATGGAAAAAGGAGATAATGGACGTTCTTCGCCAGCATCGGTGGGATGGAGTAGTATGATTTTCTCATTTTCGCCCGGCTTTTTCACCTTCGCCAGTCCTCCCTTCATTCTGGTTTACTCTAGTCTCTTCTTCATTTGGGTTATCATCAATAGTTGCATCATTAGGAGGAATTTCTTCTTCATTTGCGAGATCTTCGCCACTTTCATAATAATAATCACTATCAGGAGAACAAGGAACTTCATCGTCATCTACTTCCAAAGGTTAACGAGATGTAGGAGGAAGAGATTTGGACAACAAGATATTATTCACAAGAACTTCAGCCTAAGGATATCTTATTGAGATGAACTTGGCGAAGAAATGCTTTCTGATGATTCCTACTTTGCATATCTTTGAAATAAGCAAGATAATCAAATCTTCTTTCTGCCCGATCGCGAGAACGAGCAAGGGTAGAGGCAAGTAATGCATTCTCTTTGCGAATTTTGGCGAATTTAGACTCCAAAACAGAAATGGAGGAACAAAGATTTTTCTCAGATTCTGCGAAAACAAAGAATACAGAAAATTATTCAGGCAAAGGATTCGCGAGGAAGATATCATAAAAAGACTTAACAAAGAAAAAATGGTTGAGGCAGTCAAATTTTATGACTACCTTCCTTTTGCGAGATAAGATATTGGGTTAAAGCCAAGCAACTATTCTCCAAGTGGTCCATTGCATCGTCAAACTTATCTCCAACTAAACCTTTCAGGCGAGATCGAAGATTCTTTTCGTTAGAAATGAGTAAGGTGTTTTCCTTCGCAAGAGAAGTGTAGGATTCTTCTAGCTTGGAGTATTGATCTTTGAGTTGACTTGCCTTTACACTTAAAGTTATTCTACCTTGAATAAGTTTGTCTCTCTCAGCAGTAGATGATTCTGTTACTTCTTTAAGTTTATTTCTCAATGAGCAGAGAGATTGTTCTTGATCATTACATACTTTTTGGCAAATGTTAAGTTGTTGCGAAGAGATCGCCACCTTATTTAAAAGAATTCGCTTCTCTTGAGATAGGGTTTTATTCTCATATGATAAAGTTTCCAACTCCAAATTAGCTTTAGTCAAAGAATAAGAGAGGCGAGATAATTCACTACTTAATAAGTGTTTCTCCTAAATTAATTGAGTATTCTCCTCGGTAAGATTATCTATTTGATCAACAAAGTATGTATGAAGGTTATCTAATTGGTTATATTGATCCATCCAAGCATCTCTATCCACACGGGCTTCTTCAGCGACGGATTCAAACTGATATCTCTCCATTATTCGTTTCTGGTTTAAAACTTAAAGGGCGAACAAGGGATTTTAAGAAAAAAGAGTATAGAAAGAGAAAAAAAAAAGTTGTACCTTTTAATTCTTCGTTCTTCTTGCGAAGATTGTCACGATCTAGTGAGACATTATGAAGCTTTTGATTTTCAAGATGAAGAGTGTTACATTTCAAGGTCATGGCTTGGAGATTCTCCTTCAAAGTTTCAACTTCTTTCTCTAAGGATGTTTGCGAAATCATTCTGTCAGAACCAAAATACTTACTCAAAATTTCGCAGACACCAAATTTGATAGGATCACGGAAGATTTCTTGACATCATCCAGAACATACGATAAAACCATGAAAGCAATATCTATTCCTTCCAAAGTTTCTTTAGTAAAAGGGAGAGATTCGGATGAAGAAGTGGTGATGACAGAAGGTTGGTAAATTGAATCATTCTTTACTATAGATGCGTCATTCGAAGATGAAATTTGAGGAAGATTAATGACTGGGGTTGAGGTGGTGTCAAGATGAGAGGTATTGACAGCAGGAGAAGAGAAGAAGGGTTCATTCGCAGCAGGGTTATTAAAAGGAATTTAAACTATAGAAAGATCAATTACAGGGGAGAAATCTGTGGTGATACCTTCACGAACAGGAAGTAAGGATTCAGCTTGCGAAGATATTACATGAGATATTGAAGGATTAAATATAGGAAATGGGACGGAAGTTTCAACATTTTTAAGGTGGCGAGATCTTTTGTGGGATTTGTTGACATTTCCATCACCCTGCGAATCACAATTCAAATAAGAAACAGAGGCAACAATATTGTTATTAAAAGAATAGTGTTCTTACTACCTTGCTATTCGCAGGCTTTCTTTTGTTTACAGCGACTCTTTGTTGTGAACCCTTGGGAATATTAGGGTCTTGGACCGTAAATTTGGTGCTAGAGGTGCTTTTCTTTGAAACAGAACAAGATGGGAATTACATAAAGATGAACAAAATCAAATAAGACAATTTCAGTAGATGAGATCAATTTCAGTAAGATCAGTTTCAGCAAAGTCAGCAAACCTTGATGACTCCATAAGAACTAGGGCTGCACAAGACCCGCCCATCATACCCAAATCCGCCCGTACCCGCTAAACCCGTGGGTTTTTAATCCGAACCCGCCCGTTGTGGGTGTGGGGTTGGTTATGAAAATAAAAACCCGTTGTCTATGGGTGCGAGGTTGGTTTCAGCTAATACCCGCCCAAACCCGCCCGAAAAACCCGCTAAATATAC
This sequence comes from Papaver armeniacum, assembly GCA_023531295.1. Classification (NCBI taxonomy): domain Eukaryota; kingdom Viridiplantae; phylum Streptophyta; class Magnoliopsida; order Ranunculales; family Papaveraceae; genus Papaver; species Papaver armeniacum. The sequence goes on from JAJJWW010007575.1 coordinate 97,070, forward strand.
ACCATTAATAAAACTAATCGGAAGTCCTTGATCCTTGAAGATGCTAGGAGGAGAGACTTGAAGATGATAGAAGAGACATGAGTCACTTACTGTTGATCTGGAAACTTTTATTGTTTAAGTTTTAATCGAACTTTAAAGTAGTCGTACTGTTTAAACTTTAAACTTGTTTTTAGTGGAAGTACTAGTGTACTATGTACACTAGTACTTGTTTAAGCTTAACAATGCAGACTTATGTAGTTATGTTTATGGTTTGTTTTTTTAAGTTATCAAGAACTTAAGTAAGTAGTTTATTTAAACTTTAAAACATGTGTGTGAATGATTATTGAATATAAAGCGGGTTTAAACCCAAACCCGCCCAACCCGTAGCGGGCGGGTAACAAAAACCACCCGCTGTTTGTGGGTGCGGGGTTGGTTATGAAAATAAAAACCAGAATTCTGTGGATGCGAGGTTGGTTTTAGCTAATACCCGCCCAAACCCTCCCATGTGCAGCCCTAATAAGAACAGTAGCAGAAGATGAATTCGTAAAAAGTTGCAGACAATAAAGATCTACAGAGAATGTGGAGATGAAGAAGCCGAAGTAAAAGAAAGAAATTATTTCTATGATAGATCTCTTCTTAAATAGACAAAAAAGTGATGACCGGTTAGCATTGAATGTGCTGGTGGGTAGGGGAATATTTAACACGTGTAAGCGGTTATGCTTAATGCATGGAATCTTGTCGGTAGAGAACTTAAGGAAAGAAATGAACAGTTGCGGTATTTTGAAACACTAATTCTCATATCATTCTCTCCTTCGCAGAGAAGACATGCGAAGAGGCAAGATGTAGGATCAGAATATCGCAACATCAATAACTTTGCGAAATCTTTGAACAACACACTACGAAGATATCGCAGATTGGTTACAGAAATGACGCGACAGATGACGACGGCCTAAACACGAGAAAGATGTGGAGACCTAGCGAGATTTAGGAGTGTTGCGAAATTTAACATTTGTGTACTTGCGAGAATATCGCAAACCAGATCCGAAAATAAAGGACAACTTAGCTGTCACCCACTATGTAATATCCTATATAAAGAGCCGAACAGGCTTAAGGTGGGAGAGATCTTTTAGAGTGGAGAGAAAGTTTTGAGGAGATAGAAAGTCTAGAATAGCGGTTGTATTCTTGATTTCATTTCCTTCTTATAAAATTTCTAACTCAATTAATAAAAAGTGTGATTGTTGATCTTAAAGATGTGTTGATTATTATGAATTCTTTTGAGGGATGTATTGTGGGAATTCCTACAACTACACATATATATATTTATTGCTTTTGCTTAACAAAATTTAGGTACAATTGATGTTTTATTCCATGATGTGTGTGTGGATGTGTGTGTGATTCAATTGGTTCCGGTTAAGAAAAACTATTGTTATCTTGCTTTATTGTGTGGTATCAATTGTTTAGGCTTACAAAATTTCGATGCAATTGTGGTGCTATAATGTCTATGTTGTTTCAATTGCTTCCGGTTGAGGTGAATAATTATGCAAGTTGATTTATATTGGTTTGTATGAATTTTTTATGGCTTAACGAAAATAAGGTTTACGGGATGGATTGTTTAGTCCAATTTGATTCCGGATAAGAGAAACTAAGTTTATCTTAGTTAGACTTATCAAAGTGGAGGTTTCGGTTATTTAAGTCTAATCGAATGCCTTAACAAGAATTACTAGTTAACTAACCTAGTACTTGTCTTGTTTAAAAGTGAAAGGTCTAGGTTATATGGATAATTAGAACCCGATGAGAAAAATAGAGTTATCTTTATTTTGGTCTTATCGAACGAAGCGGTTGTATTTGTACAATCGATTTAGCAAAGGAACTAAGGTACTTAGTTGATTTTTGGTTTGCTAAACTATTAGGGAAAATTGCTTCGGAAAATTGTTTCCTTGATAACATATCAAAACAAATTACTTTGTAGTTTTGGTTTTGATATTGGTTATCAAAAATGGTATGTGGAACCCTCGTGCTAAACTCTATAGGTTGCAAGTCTATTTTGAAATTTGTAAGATTTTTTTCGGTTTGTCCTTTATTTTTTCGTTTCTTTGTCATTTTGTGACAAAAAGGGGGAGAAATATATGGAGTAAACAAGTGATACTGGCATTGATTTTATATTGATTAGTATCACTAAAGGAAAAGAACATTGGAGCTTAAACGTTTATCTAACGAAAAATGAAAGCATAGACTAAGGGGGAGTAACATATCACTAAAAAGGAATAACAAAGACGTGCGGATTGATAAAATTTGCCTATCTTACCTTTAGGGGGAGTAATACTCTTTGTTATCATAATGTCAACAACGGCATTTAAGGATTGAATGCATACAGACTATTGTGTTGTTGAATTCGGGAATCAAGCGTATGTGTAATGAATTCTTAAAATTTGTTTATCCATATGATGTAAGAGTTTTGTCACTAAAATTGACAAAAGGGGGAGATTGTTAGAGCATAGCTCGGTTGAACCCACCAAGCGTTGGTATGTCAAGTTTGGTTGTCATATTTTAGTGAATCAAAACTCATTTTAAGAGTCGCTTGATTATGTACTAGAGTAAACTTCGTATAAGTTAGCTTCAAAGTATTAGGATAGGAGACATTACAAGTATTGCGAAGACTTGAAGAAGTGAAGAAGTAAGAAGATACAACGACAACATAATCCTTCCACTTGAGGTTAGTGATATTTGACTTGAACTGTTTCATTCCCTAACGTATCTTTCAAGTCGTGCATATTGAAAACAAAAATGCGAAGCATGAACACTCTAGATAGACATAGTATTAAGGAATACAATACGAGGTTTATTGCTTAACCATTAAACTTTGTAGATAAGATATCGACATAATCGTTTAAATGCTATTGTGATTATGTATGGGTATGAGGTGGGGATTTCATCCTAGGAAACAATGTTTTACATGTGTTCTAAGGAAGTAAGTTCATAAAGTTATTTTATGAATCGAAAAGGAAATCGCTAGGCGTTATTGGTATTGTTATTCATTGCATATCTTATGAATAACCAATATGTGTGATTTAGTATAACCGCTCATGACTTGTTTGTGTTCTTGGTAAAACTATTCACAAAGTCCTGACTTATGTATTGGTATGACTTTTATTAGTGAAACCGATCTTAAGTAATCACCTGAGATGGATCGAGTTTGTGATTTTGTGTTTGACCGACTCTGGGTAAAGGGGAACCGATCCTAGTAATAGGTGCAACACATCACAAATGGGAATCGATCCTTGTATGAGGTGCAGCAAGTTTTTAGTAGAAATGGGAACCGATCCTATGAACATGTGCAACACGTTTTTAGGAAAAGGGGAACCGATCCTATGGACGTGTGCAACACATATAAGTTAGATACCATATATATGTGGGGAACCGATCTTAGTACCTAGTCAACCGAATTTTGGAAGCTAGTGTGACTATGCACAGTACTCACATGGAGGTAGAACCGAAACTTGTTTTGGTAGAACCGTTAAACCCATGATTTGTCATTGAGTGTTCTTGATCAATCACATAGTTCTTGAAAGTCAGATGTACCAATCCTAAATTTGTTTGGAAGTGTGGCAAATCGGTTTCAAGGTTGTAAGTATGAAAGAGGACTTACAAAGTAAGGATGTCGACATACTTTGAACATGTGTTGTAATGTTTATCTTAAATTGTTCAAAGTTATTCCTTAATAGCTAAAGGAAGAAAATCCCAGGATCGAAATATAAATAAGTTAAGAATCTGTTATTTAAGGTTTTTAATTTTATTTTAGGAAAACGAGAATTAGTAATGTGCATTTACTAGTTGAAGATTTTCCAAGGAGATTTCGGTCATTATTTTGGACAGAGCAATTCCAGGAATTATGGAAACCGAATTTGGAATATATTGCATATCTTGAGAATATTTTCGGTTTTGGAAATTCCTTGGTGTCCAAACTTCCTTTTCTATAAATACTTGAAGTTTGCATTTCTAGCAAACTAATCCTTCGTGATAGCAAACTTCCTCGGTTGTGTTGTTACTGGTGTAGCCGCCTATTCGGAGAGGAGAGTAACTTAATTAGGCGAAATCTCTTATGGACGCTCAGTTTAAAGTCTTCTTTGGGATTGAGAAGCCCTATTAGTACCGTTGGTGGGAACTAGATAATTACGGTTTATCTTGTGTTTTCGATTGATTTGATTGACTAACGGTGGTTGAACTTTGATTGCACCTAGTTTGTTTATGCTTGAGAATCTTCTATTCTGATATAAGATTCACTCAAACTAGATTGAAGTTTCGACAGGGATCTTTAGACTGTTTGTAGTTCTAAAGACGATCTTGTGATAATCCATTGTTAATGAGACTCCGATTTTAGGTTGTTCTGTGCGTGATTGATCACAAGAGATTCAAGTTGTTGTGTGCAGGTGTTTATTGAAGATCTAAGAAGATTTGAAGACAAAGAAGCTATTGAAGATTTCTGATTTGGGGTTCATAATCTTTGGTGTGCACAATACTTGTTTCGGTATAAGAGGATCCAATTATAATCGGTTTATCCTTGTGGTAGATTGGATTGATCAGTTGTGTAGATCGACATCAATACAATTATTTGTGATTAAAAGTATTGATTGCAAAATCTTAACAATAACCTTTGGTAGTTGAACATAAGATATATCTAAGAACCTGACGAATGAGTTTATTGAGATAAACAGAAGAGCCTTTGTCGAACTCACATCACTTGGTTGAAGAGAGTTGCTACCAAACAGATTTGTTGTTCCTTTACTGTTTGGAATACGAACCAAAGGAATTGTTCCTAGTACGTGACTTATTATAGGTCGGAGGCATGGGAATACAGACAGAACTAGGTAAACTATAGGTTTAGTTGCTTTGTCTCAACTATATGAAGTTGGTTTAATTTTATATAGCGTCTTAATCCTGAGAGTATTCAATTATGGACAAGGTCCCGGGGTTTTTCTGCATCTGCGGTTTCCTCGTTAACAATATTTTGCTGTGTCATTTACTTTTATTTTCCGTAATTATAATTGTTGTTATTATAATTTAAAGTAAATTACACAAACGTTAATTCATATTTACTTGATAGCAATCCTATTGTGTTTGGTTAAGTCCGAACCTTTTATCAAGTAAACATACTTCGTTGTTGTATTGTCTCGATCTCGTATCCATAGACGATCCCACGAAGTGTGAACCGATTAGTTGTATTGTCTCTACTCAGTCCATAGACAATCACCTTCGGAGAAAGGACTTATAGGTAGGAAATTTTTTAGGTTGAGGTATATTTGGGTACCCTCGCCTTTTCACAATATAGTTCTGCTTCTAACTTCTGCTTCTAGTATCCAAACGCGCTATAAGAATCGGGACCCTGTGTTTATCTTTTAGGCAAGGTGATTTCCACGTGTCCCAATACTTCTTTGTGATGTATCTCTTCTGATCCGAACATTGTCCAATAAGAGCAAGTCCAGCGGGACTGGCAAATAAGCAGATTTTCCTACTAATTACCCATAATGTGACTGGCAAACAAGCAAAATGCTCAAATAAAAGGATTTGGTCCATCGAGTCTCTGGTTGAACCAACGGTCTTAACTTGAGATGAGCAGATTAAATTGTGACGATCGTCTTAACTTGAGCTGAGATTCGCTCAAGTTGAGACAGTCGTCTCAATTTAATTGGGAGATATATTATTAAAACCAAAAACCGTTAGTTATGTTAGTTGAATTAGATATTAAAATATATTATAATCGGATTTGATAGAGATAGATTAAAATCGGGTCTCATTATCAAATTTTATAACATAATTTATTAAAACCGGTCCTACAATCAAATATATATATGAGTGGGACCCGATCCAAATATTCTTCGTGATGTATCTCTTCTGATCCAAACATTGTCCAATAATAACAAGTCCGGTTGGATTGGCAAACAAGCAAATTTGCCTACTTATTACCAATAATGCGACTAGCAAACAAGCAAAATGCTTACATAAAAGGGTTCTTTCCATTGAGTCTCAGGTTGAGTCAAGGGTCTCAATCTGGGAAGTGCAGATCAAATAGTGACAACCGTCTTAACTTGAGCGGAGTCTCGCTCAAGTTGGGACAATCGTCTCAATTTAATTGGGGGGATATATTATTAAAACAAAAAAAAAATAGTTAAGTTAGCTGAATATGATTTTAAAATTTATTATAATCGGGTTTGATAAAGATAAATTAAAATTAGGTCCCACTGTCAGATTTTATAACATAATTTATCAAAACCAGTCCCGCAAAATCAAAAATATTTATTAAAATTGGGACCCCGGGTCCGAATATTTCTTCGTAATGTATCTTTTCTGATCCAAACATTGTCCAATAAGAGCAAGTCATGTGGGCCCAGCAAACAAGCAGATTGCCTACCTATTACCATAGTGCGACTGGCAAACAAGCAAAAAGCTCAAAAAGGGTCGTGTCCATTGAGTCTCGGGTTGATCCAAGGGTCTCAACCTGAGATGAGTAGATCAAATTATGACGACGTCTTAACTTGAGCTGAGTCTCGCTTAAGTTGGGACAATCGTCCCAATTTAATTTGGGTGATATATTATTAAAACCAAAAACAGTTCGTTATGTTAGCTGAATTAGATTTTAAAATATATTACAATCGGATTTGATAAAGATAATTCAAAATCGGGTCCCACTATCATATTTATAGCATAGTTTATTAAAACCGGTTCCAAAAATAGATATAAAAAGTGGGACACGCGGTCAAATTTGCTCGTTCTCTTGTCTGTTTACCACTGTGAGAAATCGCGTCTGCTCATCCACGTGGACAGACAAATGAGCAAAACAAACCTTGCCGACTGGAGTTTCTCTAACAATCTACTATGACTTCAAATTTGAACCCTAATATTGCAGCTGCAACACAACAAGATTTGGGGCTTCACGGGATTTTCATATTCAAATAGTGGATATAGGGGACCTAGTGTGTCAAAAAGTCATATTTACCCTTCCCTACTGATAGGTGTCATAAACACCTTCATTAATATCTATTGGTTATGATTTCTTTGTTACTTTTCGCGTGAATTATGTATTTTATGAGTGTTTTTGAGTTATTAGGTACTTTGGAGTCGCACGGAGGAAAAGAAGAAGAAATCACTCAATTTGAGCAAGAAGGGCGAAAGCGTCATTTCGTATGCATGTGCTATCGAGAGCACAATGGAGGATGAGGGGATTTCATGCTGTGGTGGATCTTTTATTCACTCTTGTGGGGTGCCTTGAGTAATTCCTATTACTACACAAGAGCTAAGTTTCAGAGAAAATCATTTCTCATCATTGTTTTGTTATATCTTCATCGCTGTCTGTAAAGAGCTGCGGCTCCATTAACTTTCATGGAGGAAATTCAAAGTGAAATTGAAGCATAAGAAGGTGTTGAATCTAGGATTAGAGAACAAGATCGAGATGGGTTTGTTTGTCTACAAAACAGAGAAGATGAAATTGAAGCACTGAGTTAGGGCTTCTGAGATGGGTTGTTCTTGAGCTAACAGGGAATCGTAGAGCTGTTTTAGGGGTCTTGAGAGTAAAATAAAGAAGAGGAGATGCAGATTATGAATGGGTTTGCATTCAATTGCAAATCAGTGGGGTGGAGATGATTACAACAGATGAATTAGAGATTGGGGTTAGATGTATGTTAGGGTTTGAACTTAGGAGAAGATTCAGGGGTATGTCATGGTGGTTTGATTACAGAGAATGGTGGAATCAAGAGAAGGTGTTGTTGCTTTAGGTGGCACTAAGAATTAGTTTGTTTCTGAATCTGAGATGAGATGAAGTTGATGCAAGAATCAAAGCAAGTGTAGCTGAAACTGCAGAGGTAAAGAGGGATTTTGTTTGAATTGGCTTTTGGGTTGTTCAAATCGAGAAATTAGAGCAGATTGAAATTCAAGGGTTTCATGGATGAACAGAAGGATATTATGGAGCTGTGAATGATTTACATGGTAATTGAAGAAGGGAGAAATTGATGGGTTTACTGCTTGGAGAGAACAAGAAGAGATGTTGGTAATTTGAGAGAAGGGTTGTGCTCAACTTGAATCACAGAAACTGTAGAAGAAATTCATGGGCTACAATTGAAGAAGATGGGTACAAGTTGCCTGAAGTTGCTGCTAGTGAAGAATGGGTTCATTCTGGTATGGAACTGAATGCTTGTGTTTGCCTGAGAAGGAATGACTGGAAATTGCAGGTGCAGTTTTGTGATGTTGCAATGCAGGCTTGAGCTGTTGTTATGAAGAAGTGATTGAGGGAGATATGGAATTTGTGTTACTGTTGAGCTCAAGATGAGCTGGTGCTTGAATTGAGATTGTGTTGTTAATGGGTTATGCAGGTTTGCAAGTCTGATATAGTGGTGGGACTCTATGGATGGCTAGGTACATGTGCAGCTGAACCGAAGCTGGAGATGAATGAACAGGTTGATGCAGTGGTAGCCACAATGGAGCTGAAGCAGGTGGTTGGTGGATAACACTGAGATGGACTAGGTTACAATGGTTGTGGCGGTATTAAAATTGGGAAGAAGTCACTAGAGATGATGTTGCCATGGTGATTAGCATGGGTGAAATAGGTACTGGCGGATGACAGGGCACTGGTGGTGATGCAGCTGTGTGTGTGAAAAGAATTGCAGGTGGTGTTGGCTTGTGGTTGCTGGCATGGCATTGCATCCATGAAGTTACAGGTTCTGTTGAGCAGCTGCAGTTGGAATTGTGGTGTTGCAGTGTGTAGAGTTACAGGGAATTGAGGTGCAGCTGCAGATCAGTTGGAGATGGTAGGACTTGGTGGTTCATTGGCATATGGAGATGCAGTTGTGTCTAGGTTATTGTTCAGATGACCTGGTGGTGATCTTAGATGTATGTGTAGGTATGGATGGTTGCAGGTGTTAAGGCTGAGATGGTGATGGACTGGCTGTGATTAGAGTTGCAAGTGGAGAAGCTACAGAAGAGAGGAGAATGACCAACCATCATGGCTGTGACTGACTGTGAAGTGCAATCATTGTGCAGCACAAGACTAGGCTCTGCAATATGGGCTATGGCCTTGGCAAGATGGCTTTGGCCTCATCCGACTCAGCCCATTCAGCTGGTTAGATAGCCGACTCTGATTCTGAACCGGTTTTGACTCACCGATTCACCTTGACTCGGCTGACCTGACCGAGTCGACTCATTTGACTGGTGACCGGGCGGACTTTGACGGTCACTCCTCCGGCCGATTTCCGGACATAATACCAGTTTTCCGGCGACAATTTTTGGGGCATATTTTCTACACGGGGTTTTCTCACATATGGGCTTGGTGGACTTGTATATATTGGACCTTTGAGATTTGACCTAATTTTGGAAAGCAAAGCTATAAAAGGAAGACTTCTATAATTTTGGAAAAAGGGACGTTTTATTCTTGGAAGCTAAGGAGAGAGCCGCTTTTGTTTACGCTAGTAAGGTTTGCTTTTGTTCATCTTCTTCTTTATTCAATTCATATTTTGTGATGAACTCCATAGCTATGAGTAGCTAATTTATTCATTATTGGTTAAGGATGTAGTCCTATTTCTAAAACTTGTTCTTGAGTTATGTATTAGTTTTCTCTCTTGATTATCGTTTAAATCTCTACTGTTTTTTTATAATCACATGATTGATGTATTGTGATAGGACTAAGATGTTTGGTTAGTTAAGTGGACAATTAATTGAACTTGCATCCTTGTCCATAGCTATTTTAGGGTTTTTCATCGAGCGATAACCCTGAATACAAGTAGCATGATATGTTTACGGTTTGTAGTGATACACTCTCGTAATCATATGTAGAGTTTGACCATTGTCCGAATTGTTATGCGCAATGTATGAAAATTGCATTGATTAGCCTATTTCTGAAACTTAATGCTCCTAGGAATTAAACTTAATTAGCGCAAGGCGTTAGGTTATTCTTTAGGTAGAATTCACATACGCAGCTCTAATGTGTGTGTTGATGAACTTAGGAAATTAATAGATTATCTTGATCTCTTGATTCTCTAGGCTTTTGATAACAAAAAAAGATTAAATTGTAATTCTAATCATATATGCAAGCACATGTCTAAGATTGAAGATGAATTCCTTTACCAATATCTTTCTCTATTGATTACTTTCTACAATTTACTTTTTTTTTTTTGATTTACTTTTATTGCTTACATAAAAATCAGAAATCCCCCCAATTGGTTACTTTAAGAAATTGATTACATAATAACTATAATTGCCTCTCTGTGGAAACGAACTCTTTCTTATCATATACTTTAGGAAAGTGAAATTATTTTTGACGATACGACAAATGATCAAATTTTGGCGCCGTTGCCGGGGAGGCATACGGCTAGTTATTAAGTTTTTAGTTTCTTATTTTTGTTTTTGCTTTTATCTTTGCTTCTTGTTTTCTTGTCTTGTTTCTCACTTGTTTGCGAGAATTGTTTTCAGGTACCTAATCCCTGGCTTCTAAAGATTGGAATTATCCAAGGTGCGGGATAGCTACTCGAAGAGGCACAATACTCCAACCAAGTCAAGATACAACGGAAGAACAAGAGTTGGAAGTAGAAGAAGAGACTTTCCAGCAAGAAGAAGAAGTTTTAGAACAAGAGGTTCCGGGTGAACAAGAACCACCTTTTGAAGAAAAAGAAGAAGCAATGGGTGATGCAAATCGTTCACTCAAGGACTTGGCTTCTCATAGGCTTGATACACAACAGGGGTGTATTCAAACAAACTCTACTTTTGAGATCAAGCCGGGGTTGCTTAGAGAATTACCAAAATTCCATGGCATGGTGAATGAAGACCCAAACAAGCATCTTATTGACTTCCACACCATTGTCATGGCCATGCTTCCAGCGGATATTGAGGCGGACGGTGCAATGTTGAAAGTTTTTCGTTTCTCCTTGATGGATAGTGCTAAGGATTGGTTGTACTATTTGCCTCCCGGAAGTGTCACGACATGGAATGGGCTGAAGAAACTCTTTTTAGAGAGATATTTTTCTGCATCAAAGGCTACTCAAATTCGAAAGGAGATTTGTGGGATGAAGCAAAATGTGGGAGAATCCTTATATGAATGTTGGGAATGATACAAGAGATTGGTGGCAAGCTGCCCTCACCACCAATTCAGTGACGCTATGATCATCCAATACTTCTATGAAGGACTCCAATCAAGTGATAGGAATCTTCTTGACGCCGCGGGTGGTGGTGCACTAGTGAGCAAGACGGTGGCACAAACTAGAGAGTTAATTGAAAACATGGCAGCAAATTCCCAACAATTCTTGAGTCGTGGTTCGGACGTGCTTCTTAGGAAAGTGAATGAAGTGAGCGAGGTCGAGGAACTTCATCAACAATTGGGTAACATGACAGCAATGATGCAACAAGTTGCAGCCGCGGTGATACCAAGTTCTTCTCAAGCTTATGAGGAGGAGCAAGCTAATGCGGTCTTTCCAAATCAACAAAGACGGTATGATCCCTACTCAAACACTTACAATCCGGGATGGAGAGATCACCCCAATTTTAGCTATGCCAACAAGCAAGGAGCGGTTCAACAACCTACTTTCAACTATCCGAGTGGATTTCAACCTCAACAACAACAATTCCAACCGAGACAACAATTTCAACAACAACAACAACCTCAAAATATGGGGGCCAATATGGAAGAGTTGTTGAAATCTTTTATGCAAAGAACGGAGAGTACGGTTAAGGATTTGCAAACTCAAGTTGGTTCTATGGCTATTGAGTTGAATCAATTGAAGGCACAAAATGGTGGGAAACTCCCTTCTCAACCAATCAACCCAAAAGAGGGTGTCAATGCAATTACATTAAGAAGTGGTACACAACTTGTGCAACCCGAAGTTACTGATTAGGGCAAGGTGGAAACACCAAAGGAACCTGTTTTGGAGGAGAAAAATGAGGATTCTCCCCAAACTTCTGAGGTACCTATTTCTAACTCTAAAACTCCGGTTTCTACTTATGTTCCTCCTTTACCTTTCCCTCGCAGATTTGCAAATTCCAAGAAGGCGGAACTAGAAAATGAGATTTTAGACATTCTTAAGAAGATCCATGTGAACATACCACTCATAGATGCTATCAAGCAAGTTCCAAAGTATGCAAAGGTGTTGAAGGACTTGTGTACCAATAAACAAAGGCTCAAAGGTAATGAAGTGCTTAGTGTGGGGGAGAATGCTTCGGCAATCTTACAACACAAACTCCCACTTAAGTGCAAGGATCCCGGTAGCTTTGACATTCCAGTCACAATTGGTAACACCACATTTAACAAAGCTATGTTGGATTTAGGTGCATCCGTTAATGTTATGCATGCGTCTATGTATAATTCACTTGATCTTGGTCCTCTTAAAAAGTCTGGAATTGTGTTGCAATTAGCCGATCGTTCTAATGTCTACCCAATGGGTATTGTTGAGGATGTTCTTGTGCAGGTTAATCAACTTGTATTTCCATCTGACTTTTGCGTGTTAGAGATGGATGAAGGGTCACCAGACTCGTCTCTTCCATTGCTACTTGGGCGTCCCTTCATGAAAACGGCAAAAACCATTATTGATGTGGACAAGGGAACTCTAACTATGGAGTTTGATGGAGAAATAATACGTTTCAACATTTTCGAGACGATGAGATATCTTAGTGATGTCCACTCTTGTTTCTCCATTGATGTGATGGATACATTGGCGCAACAAATGTTTGAGTTGAATGGTGTTGATACTTTGGAAACCGTGCTCACTACACCCATTGATGATGGTTTTGAGTATGGTGATGAGATTAAAGAAACCATTGGTTCTCTTGACTCATTACCGGAAAATCAGCGATTAAGAATATTTCATATGCTTCTTTACCTTGCAATGATGAAAAACTTGTACCATCTATTGTTAAATCTCCAAAGTTAGAATTGAAACCTCTTCCAAGTCACTTAAAGTACTTGTACTTGGGTGACAATGAAGACTTACCCGTGATTGTTTCTAACGAGATTAATGAATTACAAGAGCAAAAACTTCTAAGGGTGCTAAGGACATACAAGACGTCCATAGGATGGACAATCGCCGATATCAAGGGTATAAGCCCTGCCGTTTGTATGCACAAGATCCGTGTGGAGGACGATGCAAAGCCTACAAGGGAAGCGCAACGTCGTTTGAATCCTCCCATGATGGAAGTTGTGAAAAAGGAAATACTCAAGCTTTTGGACGTGGGTGTTATCTACCCCATATCCGATAGTAAGTGGGTAAGCCCGGTACAAGTAGTACCAAAGAAATCAGGTGTGACGGTGGTGGAGAATGATAAGAACGAACTTGTCCCAACTCGAGTGCAAACCGGTTGGAGGGTTTGTATTGATTATAGAAAATTGAATGCCACTACTAGAAAAGATCACTTTCCTTTACCATTTATTGATCAAATGCTTGAACGTTTAGCTGGACACTCTTACTATTGTTTCCTTGATGGCTATTCAGGTTACAATCAGATTGTGATAGCGCCGGAGGACTAAGAGAAAACCACTTTCACTTGTCCTTTCGGTACTTTTGCTTATAGAAGGATGCCTTTTGGCTTATGCAATGCTCCAGCTACCTTTCAAAGGTGTATGGTAAGTATCTTTTCGGAATATGTTGAAAACATAATCGAAGTGTTCATGGACGATTTTAGTGTCTTTGGTGATTCATTTGACCTTTGCTTGAATAACTTGTCTCTAATCCTTGAACGATGTGTTGAAACAAACCTTGTGCTAAATTGGGAGAAGTGCCATTTCATGGTTACTCATGGCATAGTTTTAGGCCATATAATATCTTCTAAAGGCTTGGAAGTCGATAAATCTAAGATAGACCTTATTCGTGCTCTAACCCATCCCACTACGGTGAGGGAGATACGCTCTTTTCTTGGTCATGCAGGTTTTTATCGTAGATTCATCAAGGACTTTTCCAAGATAGCATCACCACTTTGTAACTTATTGCAAAAGGATGTGGTTTTTAACTTTGATGAAAAGTGTATGGCGGCATTCACTCGTTTGAAAGAACTTTTGATTTCAGCCCCTATCATTAAACCACCGGATTGGATCCAGCCCTTTGATCTTATGTGTGATGCTAGTGATTATGCAGTTGGTGCGGTGCTTGGGAAGTGTGTGGGGAAGATACCTCATGCCATTTATTATGCTTCTAGAACGTTAAATGAAGCCCAACAAAACTACACAACCACTGAAAAAGAGTTGTTAGCCATTGTTTTTGCTTTAGAAAAGTTTCGCTCTTATCTAATTGGTACAAAAGTTATTGTCTTTTCTGATCATGCAGCACTTAAGTACTTGCTTACAAAGAAAGAGGAACCGAGGCTCATACGATGGATATTACTCTTGCAAGAGTTTGATATTGAGATCAAAGACAAGAAAGGAATTGAGAATACCGTTGCGGATCACTTGAGCCGTCTTGCTGTGGACAAGGAAACTATCCCATTGCGTGAAAGTTTCCCGGATGAGCAACTATTCTCAATTGCCTTTGGAGAACCATGGTACGCTCATATTGTTAATTACTTAGTGTCTAAACAAATCCCAAAGAACTTGTCTCGTGCTGAGAGGGACAAACTTAAGAAGTTAGGAAATCAATACATATGGGATGATCCATACTTATGGAAACATTGTAGTGACCAAGTAATACGAAGGTGCGTTCCCGAATTAGAATTTAATTCTATCTTGTCTTTTTGCCACTCATATGCTTGTGGAGGACACTTTGGGAGTAAGAGAACCGCTCTCAAAGTACTAGAATGTGGTTTCTTTTGGCCAACTTTGTTTAAGGATGCACATGTATTTTGTACCACATGTGATAGGTGCCAAAGAACAGGCAATTTAGGTGCTCGAAATCAAATGCCACAAACTATTATTTCAATTTGTTGAGGTTTTTGATGTATGGGGAATTGATTTTATGGGCCCTTTTGTCAATTCTAGTGGGAATTATTATATCTTGCTTGTTGTGGATTATGTCTCGAAATGGGTGGAAGTTAAGACCACCCCAACTAATGATTCTAAAGTTGTTTCAGATTTTGTGCAAGCTAATATATTTGCAAGGTTTGGCATTCCAAGGGCTATAATTAGCGATGGAGGTTCACACTTCAAAAACAGGTTCTTGCAAACTTTGTTAAGGAAGTACAATGTGTCGCATAGGATTGCAACTCCTTACCATCCACAAACAAATGGACAAGCCGAGGTTTCCAACCGAAAGGTGAAATCCATTCTTGAGAAGACGGTGAATCCAACAAGGAAAGATTGGAGTATGCGACTCAATGATACTTTGTGGGCATATAGAACCGCATACAAGACACCTATTGGGATGTCTCCCTTTAGGCTTGTTTACGGTAAACCTTGTCACTTACCCGTTGAAATTGAGCATAAGGCGTTTTGGGCTATTAAGCAATGCAATATGGAGTTGGATGGTGCTGGAAGACAAAGGAAGTTGCAACTCCAAGAGTTAGAAAAAATTCGCAATGATGCATTTGAAAGCTCACGGATTTACAAAGAAAAGACGAAAGCATTTCATGATAATATGATTACAAAGAAACAATTTTGCATTGGGAAGAAAGTGCTTTTGTTTAATTCTCGCTTGCAATTATTTCCGGGTAAATTAAGGTCACGTTGGATCGGACCTTTTATTGTGACTAATGTGTTTTCTCATGGTGCAGTGGAACTTCGTAGTTTAGCTACAGGAAATGAACTTAAGGTGAATGGGCACCGGTTGAAACCATATTATGAGAACTTCTCTTCGGATGTCGTGGAAGGAGTTAATCTTGTGGAAGTGCTCCCTCTGGGGGAGTCGTAGAAAACAAGGAGGTAGTCGGGCTGACGACTTTAAACCAAGCGCTAAATGGGAGGCAACCCATAGGTTTTGTATCTCTTATTTTTTGTTTTTTTTCTTTTCTTGCCATATTTTTACTTTTTCTGATTTTTTTTTGTCATTCTTTTTGGTTAAGATTTCCCACCTTGACTTTCTTTGGACGATTCAATTTACATTGAGGACAATGTAAAGTTTAAGTGTGGGGGAGTGGTTAAGCATTTGCATTGTAACTTTTTCATGAAATTTTCAACTTTTGTGTAAAATAGTGAATAAAAAACTCCAACTTGTAGTTAGTTTAGAGTCACATAGTATACATGTCGCTAAGATTACATCGAGAATCTCATAAGAGTGACTCGAACTTAGAGATGACAATAGGGAAGAAGAGAACATGATCGGGTTTCTTAATTGTATGAGAGTTAAAGTTGGATTTAACCATCCCAGTGGCAAATAAGGTGCAGACTGAATTCGGTATTAGAGTAGTGGTCCCCTATAGTGGAGACTACCCATGTTACATAATGTGAGGCACCGACCTTCAATTCTTTGTACCTGTCTAAATATGTGCTTTTAGAGTGTGTGTCACCGTACGTAAATTCCGGGCAGAATGGTGAGCTGCCCAACCTCCCACCATAGAAGCACTATTTTGATCTCTTGAGTGCTATTTTTATCAATCATGATGGTGACATCGAATTGCTAACTTACATACCACTTGTAATCTTGTTCGCAATTAGCACCATCCACTTTATCTCTCTCTACACCAACAGGTCCATAGAAACACCATCATCATCAACAAGAGGAGCATCACAAATTTGAAGGAAAGTTGAAGACGTTCAAGGTTTACAAGCAACAGTACAGAAATAAGCAGATTTCAGATTCAAGTAAAGCAACAAGATAAGGAACAGAATTTTTACAAGTTGAAGACTATTGTACAAGAGCGAAGATTATCAAGATGAGAGTTCAAGAAGTTTATAATATCGAGACATACAAGTTGTGAAGAATCAAGCGGTAAAGTACTTACACCATGGCCTTTGTACTTATATTTTTATTTTATTTTATTTTATTTGTATTTTATTTTCTCTTGTCTTAAAAAAAATGAAAAAAAAAAAAAGACAAGAGAAAATTCCTTTAGGTTCATTACTAGTTTTATTGTTTTGTTTCGGTTTGTTTTCATTTTGTATTTGTGTTATTTTTCTTATCTCATACGGAAAAAAATAAATAATAAAAAAAAAAAGACAAGAAAAGTCATTGTATCATATTTTGGGGTTTGTATAGTTCGTTTTTAGTTTTGTATTCTTTCAATAAAGCCAATGGAAGAAGGAATATCCGTAATGAAGTTTCAAGCAACAAGGAATTAGAGGAAAAGAGTTACATTGTCAAGATTCTACGAAGTTCAAGAGTTATCATCAAGAGTTAAAGACCGAAGACGAAGATGAAGACACCGATTGAAGACCGAAGACGTTTCTATGGATGTTGTGAGAGTGCTGCTAGCTGCACGTCGAACGGATAACGAGGTAAGTAAGCATATTCCCACCTTCGTTAAGTGGTTGATTTCCTTTCTTAGAGATCATCAGAAAAATGGGTTTTCAAAAATTATAAAAGATGTGGGTTTTCAAAACAATTCGGGAGGTTTTGCCTTCCTACCATTCAATGTGTCGCAGGATTCTCTCTTCATTCCTACCTGGACACATGTGTGACCCATAAAAAGCTGTTTATTATTGAGCGTAAATTCATAAAACCCTTTCTTGTGAGGCAGAGTCGAGACTTTTGATCACTCCGAACCCGAATTTCTTTCGATAAGGGATGGTTATTTCTCTCTCAACTTTTAAGGATGAGATTGTGTTCATTTATGTGTCTAACTTCTTATGACTAGTGTGCAGAATCTCTATGTCTTCTTAGCGCGTTGGATACTATCATTTCGGAGAACTTGTAAGTTGGAAAAATAGGTTTTGTGGGTATATCTCTAGTAAACCCTCACGAGACTATAACTCGTCCACTTGGGACACCTAGGGGTTTAAAGGCTTGTTATACGTGCTAAGTGTGACCGTAGCCTCGACGACACGGAGTTGTATGTATCCTTTAGAATTGTTTTGTTTGATTTGCTCGAGGACTAGCAAAGTCTAAGTGTGGGGGAATTTGATAGGTGTCATAAACACCTTCATTAATATCTATTGGTTACGCTTTCTTTGTTACTTTTCGCGTGAATTATGTATTTTATGAGTGTTTTTGAGTTATTAGGTACTCTAGAGTTGCACGGAGGAAAAGAAGAAGAAATCACTCAATTAGAGCAAGAATGGCGAAAGCATCATTTCGTATGCATGTGCTATCGAGAGCACAATGGAGGATGGGGGGCTTTCATGCTGTGGTGGCTCTTTTATTCACTCTTGTGTGGTGCCTTGAGTAATTCCTATTACTACACAAGAGCTAAGTTTCAGAGAAAATCATTTCTCATCATTGTTTTGTTATCTCTTCATCGCTGTCTGTAAAGAGCTGCGGCTCCATTAACTTTCATGGAGGAAATTCAGAGTGAAATTGAAGCATAAGAAGGTGTTGAATCTAGGATTAGAGAACAAGATCGAGATGGGTTTGTTTGTCTACAAAACAGAGAAGATGAAATTGAAGCACTGAGTTAGGGCTTCTGAGATGGGTTGTTCTTGAGCTAACAAGGAATCGTAGAGCTGTTTTAGGGGTCTTGAGAGTAAAATGAAGAAAAGGAGATGCAGATTATGAATGGGTTTGCATTCAATTGCAAATCAGTGGGGTGGAGATGATTACAACAGATGAATTAGAGATTGGGGTTAGATGTATGTTAGGGTTTGAACTCAGGAGAAGATTCAGGGGTATGTCATGGTGGTTTGATTATAGAGAATGGTGGAATCAAGAGAAGGTGTTGTTGCTTCAGGTGGCACTAAGAATTGGTTTGTTTCTGAATCTGAGATGAGATAAAGTTGATGCAAGAATCAGAGCAAGTGTAGCTGAAACTGCAGAGGTAAAGAGGGGTTTTGTTTGGATTGGCTTTTGGGTTGTTCAAATCGAGAAATTAAAGCAGATTGAAATTCAAGGGTTTCATGGCTGAACAAAAGGATATTATGGAGCTGTGAATAATTTACAGGGTAATTGAAGATGGGAGAAATTGATGGGTTTACTGCTTGGAGAGAACAAGAAGAGATGTTGGTAATTTGAGAGAAGGGTTGTGCTCAACTTGAATCACAGAAACTGTAGAAGAAATTCATGGGTTACAATTGAAGAAGATGGGTACAAGTTGCCTGAAGTTGCTGCTAGTGAAGAATGGGTTCATTCTGGTATGGAACTGAATGCTTGTGTTTGCCTGAGAAGGAATGACTGGAAATTGCAGGTGCAGTTTTGTGATGTTGAAATGCAGGCTTGAGCTGTTGTTATGAAGAAGTGATTGAGGGAGATATGGAATTTGTGTTACTGTTGAGCTCAAGATGAGTGGTGCTTGAATTGAGATTGTGTTGTTAATGGGTTATGCAGGTTTGCAAGTCTGATATAGTGGTGGGACTTTATGGATGGCTAGGTACAGGTGCAGCTGAACCGAAGCTGGAGATGAATGAATAGGTTGATAAAGTGGTAGCCACAATGGAGCTGAAGCAGGTGGTTGGTGGATAAGACTGAGATGGACTAGGTTACAATGGTTGTGGCGGTATTGCAATTGGGAAGAAGTCACTAGAGATGCTGTTTCCATGGTGATTAGCATGGGTGAAATAGGTACTAGAGGATGACATGACACTGGTGGTGATGCAGTTGTGTGTGTGAAAAGCATTGCAGGTGGTGTTGGCTTGTGGCTGCTGGCATGGCATTGTAGCCATGAAGTTACAGGTTCTGTTGAGCAGCTGCAGTTGGAATTGTGGTGTTGCAGTGTGTAGAGTTACAGGGAATTGAGGTGCAGCTGCAGATCAGTTGGAGATGGTAGGACTTGGTGGTTCATTGGCATATGGAGATGCAGTTGTGTCTAGGTTATTGTTCAGATGACCTGGTGGTGATCTTAGATGTATGTGTAGGTATGGATGGTTGCAGGTGTTAAGCCTGAGATGGTGATGGACTGGATGTGATTAGAGTTGCAAGTGGAGAAGCTACAGAAGAGAGGAGAATGACCAACCATCATGGCTGTGACTGACTGTGAAGTACAATCATTGTGCAGCACAAGACTAGGCTCTGCAATATGGGCTATGGCCTTGGCAAGATGGCTTTGGCCTGATCCGACTCAGCCCATTCAGCTGGTTAGATAGCTGACTGTGATTCTAACCCGGTTCTGACTCACCGATTCACCTTGACTCGGCTGACCTGACCGAGTCGACTCATTTGACTGGTGACCGGGCGGACTTTGCCGGTCACCTGATCTACTTTCCGGTCACTCCTCCAGCCGATTTTCGGCCATAATACCAGTTTTCCGGCGACAGTTTTTGGGGCATATTTTCTACACGGGTTTTTCTCACATATGGGCTTGGTGGACTTCTATCTATTGGACCTTTGAGATTTGATCTAATTTTGGAAAGCAAAGCTATAAAAGGAAGATTTTTATAATTTTGGAAAAAGGGACGTTTTATTCTTGGAAGCTAAGGATAGAGCCACTTTTGTTTACGCTACTAGGGTTTGCTTTTGTTCATCTTCTTCTTTATTCAATTCATATTTTTGTGAGGAACTCCATAGCTATGAGTAGCTAATTTATTCATTATTGGTTAAGGATGTAGTCCTATTTCTAAAACTTGTGCTTGAGTTATGTATTAGTTTTCTCTCTTGATTATCGTTTAAATCTCTACTGTTTTTTTTATAATCACATGATTGATGTATTGTGATAGGACTAAGATGTTTGGTTAGTTAAGTGGCCAATTAATTGAACTTGCATCCTTGTCCATAGCTATTTTAGGGTTTTTCATCGAGCGATAACCCTGAATACAAGTAGCATGATATGTTTACGGTTTGTAGTGATACACTCTCGTAATCATATGTAGAGTTTGACCATTGTCCGAATTGTTATGCGCAATGTATGAAAATTGCATTGATTAGCCTATTTCTGAAACTTAATGCTCCTAGGAATTGAACTTAATTAGCGCAAGGCGTTAGGTTATTCTTTAGGTAGAATTCACATACGCAGCTCTAATGTATGTGTTGATGAACTTAGGAAATTAATAGATTATCTTGCTCTCTTGATTCTCTAGGCTTTTGATAATAAAAGAGATTAAATTTTAATTCTAATCATATATGCAAGCACATGTCTAAGATTGAAGATGAATTCCTTGACCAATATCTTTCTCTATTGATTACTTTCTACAATTTACTTTGTTTTTTATTTACTTTTATTGCTTACATAAAAATCAGAAATCCCCCCAATTGGTTACTTTAAGAAATTGATTACATAATAACTACAATTTCCTCTCTGTGGAAACGAACTCTTTCTTATCATATACTTTAGGAAAGTGAAATTATTTTTGACGTATACGACAGCGATCACCTACTAAAATTAATTCAAATTCAAACCTAATCCTTATTCAAAACCTAAAACTATTTGAAACCAAATTTACTTTCTTTTACTCTTCTTCTTCTCAAAGAAACAAAACAAAACCTAAACCTATATTCCTCTCTTCTTTATCAGTTTTCCAAACAACTCAAGGTGATTAGATTCTCCAAACAACATAAGTTGATTATCAAGATGACACAAGATTAAGAGTGATAAGATCAGGCCGATCGAATCCTGATTCCGAAACAAGATGAAAGTAAATAATCAAAATTCAAGACAAACAACTACAATGCAATAAATGTAACATCTGTCTCTTGATTCTTTACTAGTGGAATCAAGAATAGGAATTGAGCAAGACGGATTAAACCATCACAGGAATCAAGAATGCCCATATGCCCACTCAGAGGGGAAAATTTAACTCTTGTACTTCTATAGATGGTGTTGTAGATTGATCATGGTTCATTTCATTATATTCAAAATAATATAGTTGATTAAAGTAATAAAACCCAACTTTAGCAGAATTATGATTACGATTATTATAATAATTAATATGATGTAAGTGCATCTTTGAGAATGATGGATGACAAACATGATTTCTCCAAATTTTACAGATTAATTTTCAATTAAGAACTGATTCGGTTTGTATTCGACTTAATATCTCTAATGTGATATCCACGGGGAGAAACTTGAAATACTCCATCATGTAGTTGAAAAATATGAGTATTTACAAATGGGAGTTTTGATAGAGAAATATTAGAAAACCTTGGGTTTCTGAAATGATGGAAATCGGGATTTATGGATGTGGAAATGAATTGGTTTCGAGAGGAGGTTGTGTTTGGTTAGAGATTTTTTCATTTCTCATACACCGATAAGGAATACAATTAAGTCGGGTCTGAAACTTGTTGGGTAAATTTAGAGAAGGGTAAAAATTATGGGGTCACTTTTTAGTGATAATAATGGTAAAGCAACTTGTTTATAGGCTGTTTGCACCTTAAAAATTTATTTTTGACTTTACTGTATGAAAAATACATAAATTAGTTTGGCGGCTACACAACTTAAAATGACTTGTGGAAGTAAAAAAGTTAACTTTTAGCAGTAGGGCACGGTAGGACTCACTTGTCAGTGCTAGTGGCAAATGTGGGGAAGGGTAAAAGTTGTGGGGTGATTTTTGAATGATAATAATGGAGAGGCTACTTGTTTATAGGGTGTTCAGATATAGCTTGAGAAGTTACTTTTTCATTTAATTTAATGTGTATAACTACAGTAGTTTTGATTGCATCCGCAGCTAGGGTTTACTTAAGGAAAAACTATATATCATTGTAGTGAACACATCATATATTGCATAATGTAACTATTTTGCTCGTGTTGTAAGGACTCTCAAGCACGTCAACGCTATAAGACCGGTCAAGAGACGAATTAACCTCTAATTACCCGATTAACTAAATAGAAATTAATCAAACAATAATCTGGTTATGAAATTAGTATCATCGCATAGATCTCGAAAAGTTAGGCGAAATGGACTACTTGAACGTGTAAATCAGACATTGGACGAGGAAGATATCACACTCGGAACATGGAGTCGAAAGTTAGTCAAACCATTGTTGACCTTGACTTCAGTTGATCGGACCTATTTTTGGACTGGACCTCCGATTAGTGATTAGGTCATCTCTTAGTAATTTTTGGTGTGGTAATAGTAAATCATAACAACATTTTAAATAAACAGGAAACTTCTTCTTTCGGTTTTGTTTTGGGTTTATCCCTTTTCTTTTGTTTTGTAACTAGTAGGTGGTGTGTTTATTTGGATAAGAAGAGAATGAGAGTTTGACAGGGAGAAGGAAAAAGAGAGTGAGGTGTTGAGAGATTGGGAGATAAATTCATAATTCTTATAGGAGTGATAATATATAGTTGATGAAGGTAATAACATAGGAAAAGATTAAGAGTTTATGTAATATTTAGAGAGAATTATATGTGTAGTTTGAATTCATATGACATGAGTAAGAAATCAATGGTCGTGATATAGAGAATTGAGAGTGAGGATGATGATGGTGATGACTTTGTTAATGGAGAAGAGAAACTTATGTTTTTGATGATAAAGTTGATGATGATGAATATTTTACTCATGGTGTTGATTATGGATGGAGACTTGTCAAAAACACCAAGGTAAGCTTTAGAATGATTCTAGGGTGCTAGTTGTAATTTGGGTAGCTTCAATATGTTTAAAGTAGAGTAGAATCAATGTTACACTTGTGCATGAAAATCGTGATTTTATGTAGTGGTATTTGTTTTTCTGGCTGATATGTATGGACTTAATTAGGTATTTTAGAGACATAATTAGACTTAGCTCTGTAAATTACTATTGTAGTACGCCGGATGTAGATTATGTATATATAAAGATTGTCCCAATAGGTTCAGTAACGAGTGAGTTATTTTTGATAGAAAAGTACCCGTCGCAACAATTACCATGTGTAAACAGTCATGAGATGATATAAGTTAGAGCCTTTCTATATATGTTAGAGTGAGAACTGAGAAATACTCAGTAGTCAAATATTGTAGAGGGTAAACCCGTGTTTCTAAAGAGCCATCTTTTGTTGAATTTGGATCTGTAATGAGTAATATAGAGAACTTGGAAGACGACCAGTTGAACTTTTTTTTTTAGTAAAACACTTGGAATATTTTCAGCTGTCCAGCAAGGAAGATGACCGAGTCAGACCGAGTTAGCGAGTCAGGCCATTCGGGTCTGGAAACGGTTTAGCGGGTCGGATCGTGGGTCTACCCGATGCAATAATCGGGTTAGTGGGCGGGTTGGTGACCGGGCCGGATCAGGCCAGTGGCTAGGTTTAGGGCCAGGGTTAGTAATTTGATGTTTTGGACCCTTTATGTTCCGAATTAGTTTTCGGTTCCTTCTGCAAAGTTGTAGGGTTTTTTGAGGGCTTTCCGATGATACCCAATTTGACCCTATTTGAATAGGTAGACATTGTTTTATCTCAAAATTACTTATTACTAAGTTATGGAACCATTAATAGAATTATAACCATTAGTTATTTCACTTAACCTATAACTAGAGACTTGTATGATATTATGTTATGGACCTTGTATGAGCTTATTGGCTAAATTCTTAGAGTGCTTGTGTGATTAATAGTTAGTCTTTATTAACAACGATCGATTCAAAGGATGAACTAGTGGATCGTGGATCTCGAGGTAGGCTTGGCTTGTCATCAAATCAGGTGGGAACTTTGTAACATCTTTGTAATCATTAAGTTGCTTTATCTGCGAGCATGATGAGTCCTTATTTTCTATGAGCATGTTGGTTGTAATTGAATGGGTATGTTGTGTGATATGCGTTGGGTGTTTCCCCGCGAAGATTGTCTGTGATTCCCCATAGCTCTTTGCTAAGTTTAGTAGGGCAATGCTACGTTGTTTGAATATTACTTAGTAGCCCGGCTTTACCCCGGATAAATAGTATTAATTTTTATTGTCTTAAGATAGTAGTCCGGCTTTACCCCGGTTGATTATTATATATACTTTATTTTATTTGGGGAATTCACTCTGTGCATATCATACTTGTTTGTTCAGTCTTAGTAGTATGACTAGGTTACTATGACCTTGACTTAGGAAGAAATTCTAGGTTCATGGCTGGTTATGGTCATTATTTGGAGACTTCGGCCTACGAATAATGATTGGGCCTTTTGTGAACCTGTTGTGCGGAGTCAGATCATAGTAATCAAAAACCGTATTATATTCTAGACTTAGATGGTGGCATTTGGATTTATGAGGTATACGCATTCCACAATAATATCTTACGGTACCTGGATTTATGCTATCATTTGAGACTGGAGTTATTCCTAGCATCATCTTCTTCATTGAGTGAGACGAGGTTGGGATAACATATGTTTAGGTTGTTTAATTCGTTTCTCGTAGATCCATCCGGTGGTGGATCTTTCACGGATATTGCCACTATGGACGCAATGTCTGGGGAAGCGAGTTGAAGCAATCTTTTGCTCTATGTTGTGTGTAAATATGTTTACCGTATTTTCTTTAGTAGAACTGTGATGCATGTTGGTGAGTACATGAGAGTTATATGTTTCCATTGAGCACCCATTGGGATGATGTGCTCACTCGTTCCCACTAATGACTTTTCGGAAAAAAAAGATATTTGAAGTCATAATTTGGAGCGCATGGAGATATTCGTTTTGTTGTTCAAGTTTTTTCTCGTGATTAAGAACGTTTATGTATCTTTATATTTATGAATTCTGGTTTATCTGTAAACATCACATTAATATATTCATAACATTTGAGAGTTTTCATATATGAAGTAATCAGAGTTTTTGGGTATTAGTTTTGTTTTACTTTATGAACTTACGTTCCTTTATTTAGGAGATCTAGATTCTGTTATTGCAGGTTTAGGTTAATTTATTATTAGTTAAGCATGTTTAAGTGTTGGGGCGTGACATGTTGGTATCAAAGCTCACAATTAGATCTTACATGGGCAAAAATAGATATTAGTGAGAGCCAGTTGGTATATTAGATTAGTTTAGAACTGGATCGGGTTGTGAGATAAACCTTAATTACTAAAAGCTATCAATAATTAAAAGATTTCGTTGGTTGATTGATTTGTTTGTTTGTTTGATTGTGTGTACATTTTATGAAGTAAAGATTATAGGTTTAACCAATTATATTACGGTAGAGAAGTTGATAGAGATAAGAGAATAATTAGTTTAAAATTATGAACACGTAGACGATCCAACACTAGGAAAATAACGAGGTTAGTATATTTGATAAATCCCAACTTTAGTTAGTAACTCTTTGAGTACCTTTACATTTATGTAAGGCCATCAATCTATTGAAATATAAAATTACTTATGCTTATCTAATGTTAAGATTTGTACACTAAACTAATGACAAACTAGAAATATATATTTTGTGTTTAAACCATATAGTTAATATAAGATTTATTAGGTTAGACTTAAGAACGTGAAGATATATTGCATAAAATAAAAAGACTACATTTATCAATGATCTTATATACTCAGATTATCTTTAGTCCAATAAATGATTCACAAAATAACAAATATACATGAAGCAGTAATAATAATATTTGGATACTTAGCACAATATTAGACTTAAGAGAAATTAAATTCGTATAATAGTAGGATACTTTACAATAATAGCAAAATCTAAAGACTATTATTGCAGGTTTAAGTTAATTTATTATTAGCTAAGCAGGTTTAAGTGTTGGGGCGTGACACGTGCGTAGCGTGTTATGAAGCATATTTGAACAGATTACCTCTTCAGGTGATTACTACGAGGAAAGTCGTACCTTCTTGTGATTGCTGAGAAGTTAAGCCGGTGAAAGAAATGAGCAAAATATTGAAAACTTGTAAAGTTTAACTCCCTTTCGGGAGTTTCTAGCAACATAGAAGAAAGTGGATCAAATAATCTTTTTTAGTAGCACAGTTGAATTGAAGGAAAATTGAATTAATTTATAAATGTATTAAGTACTCGAGTTAAGTTCAACAACAGAGGTTCAAATCTTATAGGCACGAAAACTGAACATACAAAAGATGTTTGAATTAATTAAAAAATGTACTAAGTACTCGAGTTAATTCAACATCAGAGGTTCAAATGGAATATGACACGAAAAATGAACATACAAAAGATGCAAAATAGACAACCATAGGTAACATAAGGCTCAACTTTGTGCGACATCTACAATGTGGCTTTGTTCACTTTAGATTTGTTCATTAAAACAAAATATATACATTAGGGCAATAAAGTTCATAGATTGAGTTTTGGGGGTTCTTTTTTCTTATTCCTGACTTCTCCTGGGCCTGTATCAAATACTTATATTCCATCTTAGCTATACTTAAAAAAAAAAAAAAAAAAAAAAAAAAAAAAAAAAATGGTGTTATAAGTGAACCAGAGGGGATATTTATCATCATAGTAGGAATAATACTTACTCTTCAAATGCAAAATATGTATGTAAATGATTCCACATGTACGTATTATGATTAATATTATCTTATTTATTTTTTTTGTTTCATCTTCTTAAAGACGCCAAAAAAGATGAAGAACTATTCGGTGGATCTTCTTCTATGAAGCAAGTTATTTGGTCGTAAATGGATATTATTAGAATGATTATAATTCCAAATACTTTAGCATGATGTTTTATTATCTATCTTTTGTATTAATCATCAAATTAGCATTATCGGATTGAAATATTCATATCACCATGTGTTGATCATCTAATTCGTAAGGAAGAAGTAATATTTTATATGAAAATACACACTCTAATATGTGTATCATTGTAATGATTTCAGCATCTGTGTATAAATTACATAAGACTTGTTTCCCAACTACTAGAGGACCTTGATGTCAGACAAAATCGTATAATAAGAAACTATTCAATTGGCGGGTAACTAACTTGTAAAATATATACCAATTTCTTTTTATAAATAAAAGGCTTAAAATGATTGTGTGAAAATATATTATGTTAGTAATAATTAGTTCATGGTTACGAGCTAATACTTATTATATGTATCCGCAAATTAAATAAAAATATAACAATCTAAAACATTAATCTATCTATAATACAAAACATAATGGGTTTTTGACCTTGGACGGTCAGATAACATTTTGAGAGACAAACGTTACATCCGACCATCCCAGTTTCATCCCAGAGAAAGACATCCGACGGTCGTCGTTTCTGTAACTCCTCTCATTATGAATCAAAATTTATTAATCTCTAATTATTACATCACCTCTTAACTCAAGATATTCAAAGAAACATTAAATGAAATCATTATATATCATACATGCATTAATTGGATTTAGTGGTGGCATGATGAATTTAATGGGAAATGAGATTTATTTGTTTATTTTTATTCATAACTCATAAGTGAGATATGCATACACAATTACTTAAATGATTTTGTGTTCATTTTTGGATAATGTATATGAATAATTTTACAATGTACTTATAGACATTATTTTTGTTTAAAACAAAATAGAAAACTATCTTGCAAAGGAACACGAGTCCGGAAAAAAAAAATTATACCAGTCAGATGTCATATTAAAACAGTGTCGTTACGACACAAGCTATCTCTAAATATTTATTAGAACTCCCTGTTAAACTCATGTCGTGCCGTTACGACACGGGTAATTTCTAGTCTAGTTTATAAATAAAAGACTACTTTGTTTATAAAAAGTAAGTAGTGAACCTCAGGATTATAATGAATCCAAGGATTCTCCTAACTTTGATTCATGCTTACCTTTACAGTTTCTTAAGGCTAACTATCCCTAGAAGCCAATGTTTTCCAAGATTTTCGGTATTTGATTGAAATAAGTCAGATTTAGACATTAGTTATTCGTAAAAATGATGGGGAGAAAGTCAAATAAAAAAAATCAGAATTTGACATGAAGTTACCCTAAAAATGAAAACTTGACGGGTCAACGATTACAAAAAGTTTGAGTCGAAAATTAAAAAGAGAATCTTTTACGAGTCTTTTTGGATTCATTTTAGAGTCACGTTGCGATTAAATTTTGAAAATTTTAACATGACTCTTATGAATCAACTAGCGACTCATATAACTTGGGCACGCAGAAAACACATTAAATGATGCTAAGGATGATTATTTGAGATGTCCATCTTATTTTGTGTCAATTACCTCCAAAAGAAAAGTTTAACCAGCATTAGCACTATTCCATAAGTAGGCACAGACAAATGCAACAAACAATATTTCAGAATTAGCTACAAATAACGAAACAACAATGAGTTTTCATTACCTGAAGTTCTGCTTCCAAGACTGCAAGAGTCTCTGTCGGTATGATTCCTCTGATTCCTCCCCCATCAATACATAACATGCTGACGAGTTTTGAAGGTGATTGCTTCACCGTTTCCTCCTGTAATACCTCCTTCATCTTCATCACCGTTTCCTCCTATAATACCTCCTTCATCTTCATCATTGGCTGCTTCTTTCTTTGCCGGAAGCCCGGTTTGTTCCCTCCCTGACTTTCTAGTTTTTGCCCTTCATGGCTTTCCATTTCTCTCTGATTAGTGTTGTTCCATCTGCTAATATCTAAAAAATGTGTTTGAAGTTTTTGAGAGCAAAGGGCTTATAGTGTTTGGTTTAATATTCAATGCTCGCACTTGATTTCTTACCCAGGGTAGTATAAATTTTGTCAAATGCTTTACCTCAAATGGATGTTGAAATGTGAATTTGTCAACAAATATTAATGCGAGCGTTAATGACAAGGCCAAGTGCCAACTGTTGCATTCAGTGATCATATTCTCTGGCGATGCTTTTATCTTTTTAACTTGTATCTTGTTTTAGAAACACCCTCTTTTCCTCGTTCCTTCTAGTATAAGTAACATTTCTCATCACCAACTGCATGTTTTTTCTAGGTGTAACATGATATATATATATATAATATATTTAACTAAATTACTTATTTTTATCAAAAAAAGGTAAAGTGGTTGACATGCGTATCACTTACAACATATACCATATATGTCGCATATATTTCTCCAATATATTTTTAAATACAAGTTATTTGTGATTTATGCCACATCTAAGTTTTGATACGATAAATGATATCTCATTTCATATTTTTCATCTTCTTGAAGAAAAGACATAGAAGATGAAGTAGTTATTTTGTGACTACGAATATTTAATTTACGTTTTTCTATTTCAAGTTATTTACTATGATGTTTAGTATCTATCTTTTGTATAGTCATTTAAATAATTGGCATTTGGTTAAAGAATGAGAAGAAGGAGAAACTGAAAAACAAGAATTTGAGTGGTTTGCTGCATGAAGATCCATTGCAATCTTTCTATCTATCAATAACATATATAATAAGACCAAGACTTGGAAATGAACAATCAAGACCAATTTCTATGGTTCTTGTTATTGCAGTGAAAGAACATATTACATACTTATAATACCTTTTCGTATTTGTCCAAAAAAAATACAACATTTAATAAAATAATTTTTTATAATAATATTTATATAATTTACTGAATAATGTAAATAAAAATTATTTTCAAGTTTTGTGATGATATTCCTTAAAATATATTTTATAATCTTACTTGATATCTTAATACATTATATTCTACTGGTCTTACTCGATATATTCTTTAAAATGCATACAACACAAAACACTGGACGGATACTTTGGATGATTTTAACGACGTTAGTCTTGGCTTTGGAACTATCGCATTAGTAGGAGTTACTTTGACCAGCATCCAACAACGAAGTCTAGATGGGAGGGACAGTTGCGAAATAGGTCCAGAGGTGGTGAGAAGCATTCTAATAATGGGAGGTTTGGGGTTTGTCTTTCTAACTGCATCATCAAGTATTGTAATAACTACAAAGATTACTGGCCGAAAGTTTAAAAGTCAAAAGAAAATTATATTCAGGGTTGGTGTGGTCTTGTCCTCTTTGACTGCCTCTCTACGGACAATCTTCTTAGAAATTTGTCTAGGTGAGGAGATGTGGAGCAATATGGTCACCCGTCATGACCACTCGCATTTGGTCGTAGAGAGGCTTAGTCTATTTTTTCCTTTTTATTGTTGTTTTGTTAGCTTTCTTAGTTTCTGGGAACACGTAGTTGAAAACTTTTTGAATGATATTTTTTTGATTTATTGGTATCTAATTGGGAAACATAGTTGAAAACTTGTTGAATTTTAGTTGTTAGCTTTCTTAGTTTCTTGGAAGACAGAGTTGTTTATGGGTGAAAACTATTTCTGCCGGTTTTGGTAATTTGGGGTGTGTGGATGAGAAATGAATCTAAACCCTAAACAAATGCACTGCACGGGAGTGCTTGTGATTCGAGAAATCAATATGTACAACTATGGCCTAAACCAAGAAATGGTCGTTCCAGACTTGTTTCGGTCACAAAGTGAAGGAGATGGGGTTGATCTTAGGGAGGGAAGCGAAGAAGGTGTTGAGATTGTGAAGGTGTTGGCTATGTATGACTTGTATCGTAAAAGTCGAACCGGCTTGCAGGATGTAAGCTATCAGTTTCGGTGTTTGAATACGATTGTATCAACACTTGCCTCTGTTGTCTTGTCTTGTTCCTATTTGGAAAATAGGGAGGAGAACCTATTTATACAAGTCTTTAAGCCTAACCCTCGTATCTCGTGGGAAGTGGAGAAAGTGGAGTGATGGAGTAGTGGAGTCGTGTGTTGGTGTCACACGACCAGTCTTGCCCACTTCTCCAATCATCATTAACCGTCCATGACTTCCTGACACGTTCTTGTGATGGCGCGTTGTGCGCTGCACGCTGTAAACCGCCAGACCAATACCCCAGTATGTATCCCCCAGTTTGTGACATGATTGATGTCTCGAGTGTGTGGATCGTGGGACCCACAGAAAGTAGCATGTAATGCTAGATTAAATAACTAAGTTATTTAGGAAGTCGATACTTGTGAAGTATCGTGTGTATTCTATGCAGGTACTGCATCGAGTATATTCAGCATGTATGAAGCATCGCTGTTTGAGCGTCTCAAAATAGCCTCATGTCCAGCCTACTTCATGTGATGGTTTGGAGGTTGCGCAAGCAAGTCCTCCCTTGGCCGATCACATGATGTGGTAGAGTGACGGGTGATGATCACCATGACGCCTCACTGACCAATTAACTCCTGACCAGGGCTGTATAACCAAGCCGGTGAAGTTGGACGGACGAGATAATTTTTAAGACACTCATCTGCGACCGTTAGTGGAATTAGGGTTTTTAGAAGAGGTGCGCAAGCACCACTTTTCATCTTGGTCGAATCCAAGCTTGGGACACGATTTTGGCATGGCCGATCGGGCATGCGTGTAGACGGCATGCCGGTATACATGCCCATACTTCATTGTCCCGTGAAAGTGTGATCTGGACCGCTCAATTTGTCCGACAAATAGGAGCGGTCAGGATTGATTTACAATGGAAGTTTGGTGCCGCAAATGTCGTGCGTCATGCCAACTTCGGGCACGCGTTTCAAGACGACCAAGCTTGGTCGGTCCCGGCCGATTGGTTCGGCATGTAGGTGGTAGGCTGATGTTCACGTCTATACCTTACTTTCCCATGGAAACGTGATCTAATCCACTCACTTTGTCCGGCGAAGTTGAGTGGTCGAGATCAGTTCGTGATTGGGAGGTGTGACCACGCTAGTTTGGGTGTGCGAATTGGAATAACCAGGCATGGTATGCCTTGGCCGATCGGGTGTGGAGATAGATGGGTCCACGGTGATCATGTTGATGCTCACTGGACCTGCTCAGTCGACTCCTAAACCCTCCATTCGATCAGGAGAAAACGGACGTTTGCGATCAATGCAAACCCTAATTAGGGCTTTGCCTGCCACATGGCATGCCCACTTTGGGCGCACAATCTGGAACGACCAGCCTTGGTTGGTCTTGACCGATCAGTCATGTGTGTAGGTGGGCTCTCCGTGAGCGTGTTGACATGCTCTGGGCCCTTTGAATTTACATCTACACCCTCCATCTATGCCTGCGAAGATGGATGGTTGAGACTGTTTTGCAACACATGTAATGTGCCGCAAACCCTAATTTAGGGTTTTTCGTCCATACTGCTTTGTCTTGGACGGTTTGGCAAGCTATGCCACCCTTTTGGGGAGGCCGACCTTGCGGGGCCCGCGTTGGGTCGGTAGTGAATATTCCAATACCTGCTTGGGGTCATGGATTCAATCTAAGCCATCCAATCATCTTCGGTGAAGTTGGATGGTCGTGATCGTTTTCAGAGACCGATATGAACAACCCGCATTCAAATATGCTCAATCGGGATAGTATAACACACCGAGAGTTGCGGCATTTGTACGGATATTTCGTACATGCTTCATTATTAATGCTTTGAGGTTCATGTTGCTCCGCCGAGAACAACACTCACCGTCATGCCGCACCGATAATGAGTACAGAAATACAAGGCTGGTCATGCATTAATTAATAATGTCAGTAAATTCACGTGGTATATGGGATTATTGCCACATGCTCTAACCTGGATGAATTTCGTGTGTTTAATTCACAGAATACTGGGATTGTTGCCACATGCTCCTTTCTAGGTGAATTAGTAAAGTGAGGAAGTATTCATCACTTATTAATGGATTTATCTTTTGCAAGATCTTAGCGCATAATTTTGGCTTTTATAATTTTAGCCTTAAATAAAAATCCACCATCAACATTAAGTCCCCTGCCTAGCGCATAATGGTTACGCTATTGTGGGGTAGGCATAAGATGGTGACAAGTTTGTATACAGAAATGACCAAGCTAAAGTGAATATACATTTACCGCATAGGTCGACATCGTCGTGTTGTCCCTTAACTGGTCGGCCCCGATTAGGATGGTGAAGGAAGCAGGACTTGATCTGGCGAGTCGCTTTGGTTTCCTTCGTACGTATCTAGACAGTGCTTGGCCCGTTTCTTGGACTAGGTGCACTCCCCTTCGTTACACGGTAGCTTTTCTCAGATATATCCGATAAGCTTCGTTGATCGCTATCTCGAATCGGTAGCCTTTATAGGTGGCAAGTAAAGACTCCTTTTCTCCTGGGATTTTGTTGACTTGCTAGATTATAAAGGAAAATTCTAAGGATTCTTCGCATCACATAGTCGTTCCTTCTATATCTCAGGTATTGCTCCGTACTTATCTGATCTTCTGATTGACTGATGATGATACATACATTTTTGTGTGCTCATAACTTCTTCTTCTTTGCAGCTTATCATGGAAACAGTGGGCGATGATCATTCTGTAACTTCTCCAGAAAAAAAGTTTCGAAGTTGACAAACCCGAAACTAATACGCACGAAGAGGTAATGGCTAAAATTGACCTCCCACTTCGCGAAGTCGGTCGTGCTATACAGGGGATGTCCATTCTGTAACTGCGTATTGCTAGGGGACGCATATGTGCCCTTTCAGCTGCGATCGACATGGAAGAGCGGTGGAGGCATGAGGAAGCGTTGCGAGCACCAGTAAGCGCAAGGGCAGAGTGATTTGTAGCGCGGTTAAAGAGGCGGAGGGTGGAGCATAAACGGCCTCCGGATGAAGATAGGCGTGATTATCCAATCCAAGACGGTGTGATTATCCTTGACTCTGACACAGACGGACCTGAGTGTTCGAAAGAAGTCAGCGCAACCCCTAATGTTGTCGTGGCCTTTGAGGAAGACTTGGAAGCTGCTCTTGCCGATGATGTTAGGACGGAGGGTATTGCTACGGAAACATGTGAAGCGGAAGCTGAGGCTCCGAAGGGAGAAGCGGTAGCAGGTGATGGCGTTGAAGCAGGACCTAGCAGTGGTGCAGGCGCGGTCGCTCTTCTTGACGGCTAAACCTCTTTGCTTCTTTTTCTCTTTTCAAGTGTATTCCGTAATTCTTGAACATCTTTCTTGTACTCGGCATGGCCTGAGTTCAAGATCTTTTTTCTTCGTTTGCTTTCTTTGAATAAAGGTTTATGTCATAACCCCTCGTTAAGATTGCATCTCGTATGTGCTCCCGACGTGAGATCTCCTTGGTCTTCTTTGGGGTAAATGGCTCAAATCATCTTCCTTTTGTGCACACATTCTATTTCCTTCTTCCCGTGAGATGTTTGCTTAGGGTTTCCTTCCTTGCTCTAGTGGGTTGATTTAGGCTGACTCAGGACTTTGTGTTTTTAGGGGTAAAGAGGTTCTCAGATGGAAATAATGCTTCAATTAAATTGAAAATTGAAAATTGAAACCCTAACTATGAATGCAAGTATTGCAATCATTTTCCGGAGGAATTACAAATATGACGTGAAATTGTAAAAGGAAACACGCTGGAGGAAGTAGCACAACGTTTTAAAGTGTGGAGGACGCTGGAAAGTGGTAGCACAGCGTCTTAAGTACAGTAGGGTTGGAGCCATCGCGAGTGAATTGTTAAGCCTTCTAGCTTGTCAGCGTTGATGAGCTTGCAGTAGCCGCCTAGGATGACATCTGCTACTGTATGGTTTATCCTCCTTTTCGGTGGGTGAGTCAGGTGGGGTAGCCACTTTCACCGTAATGCTTCCAACCTTGAATGCGGTTATCTTCGTCACTAGATCTCCAATTCCAAACGGGCTTGGACGTGTAGATGTCTGGACCTTGGACTCGTCGTCTTTGATTGAGATGACTTCTAGGCTCCCGATAAATCGTTTGAAGGGCGACCTCCCATTCACATCTCTTAGCCAGGGTTGGTTTGTTGGTTGGAGCCAGTCCCCAGGACTTATCAGAGTGAGGAACAGTTGATTGTAAAAAAGGTTGCGCGATGAGACTTACTTGAGCCCGGAACCTTTTAATGTATGTTGACAAGCTCTCTCCAGGAAGTTGTGTCACGTTGGCAAGTTGCAGGTGGCACGGAAATAGGCAGTCATTAGGTCTAGACGGCATGTTGGAGATCCTTTCGGGTATCGGAGCCGGTAGAGGACAGACTCCTAGTGTTGACTTGTCATCGTATATCCAAGAGCGCCCTAGGATCATGTCGTAGTTCGGATGTTCTCTGTCTATGTGGAACTTTGCTTGTGTCGAGGCATCACCCAATTTTACTTCAAGATCGATGTATCCATATGCATCTCTGAGTTCTCCTTCTGGAGTCTTAATCACAGTTGGGTTGCGAGTAGCCTCCTGTTTTGAAATCTTTGCTGTTTTTAAGGTCTGGAGGGTGATGATGTTGAATTCAGAGGCCGTAACGATTAATGTGTTATCGAACTCGACATCCCTCAAACGAGCAACGGTTAAGAGTCCCCAATTTCCCTTGCTTGCATCTTCAAAGAAGGATCGAGGTTTCGAGACCGCTTTCTCTTCCGAGATACAAGCGCCTGCCTGAGACAACGCGGTTGAGGGGCTGGAAATATGTCCTGACGTTGTGCTTTGGAGAAGTACAAGATCTCGCATAAATGTTCCATCATAGATTGTATAGTCTTGCGAACGGAATCCCAGAAATCATGCGAGTTCCCGACAGAAGAGGATCTCTACGAATACCTTCGTTTCCAAGCCGGAGTTCTCCGTCTCTATCTTTTTCTCCGAAGATTTGTTTCACCCTGTTGCAGTCTTTGGTTGGATGGTGAACAAACTTATGGTAGCGACAGTACTTGGGATCCGCCATATCTTTCTCAGTTGGTGGACGTCTGATAGGAGGCAGCTTGATGGCATCGTCTTGAATCCATGCCTCCAAGAGTTCCACTACTTCACTCATGGGGAATGGGAAGCCTGTATCTTCGGTGTCTTGTGCAGGAGTCTTGCCCGTTCCCTTTTGAGAAGAAGTCGTGTGTGCTGGAGCCGCACACTTGGGTTGTTGTTCCGTTCTTTGAAGCTTTCCTTTTCCTCCTTCGCCTACCACGCTCACAGAAGGACCAGTGTTGTATTGCTTGTTTGTGAGACGCCTGCTTCCTCGACTCTCACGTGGATCTTCGTTTCGAACAACCCTGGTTCTCTCTAGCAACACTGGGGCAGTTGTGGCTGAACGTTTGGCAGCTTCATGGAGTTCGGAGAACGTCTGAAAGCCCAGATTCTCTAGTAAAGCGCGGTATATGGGTATCATCCCGTTGATGCACAACTCCACCAACTGACGTTCAGTGACGTTCGGATCATGACAATCTAGTGCTTGAGTTCTGAACCTCTTAACGAAGTCGTTCGGATGTTCGTTGTTACGCTAAGAGTCTCTCCCTAGATCTGAAAAGGTGATCTGCTCAGATACGAAGAAATACTTCCTGTAGAAAGCACCGACCATCTCGCCCCAATTGGATATTCTTTTAGGTGCGATGTTGTTGTACCAGGTGTACGCCCTTCCCGTAAGTAACTTCGAGAACTCTTTCAGGGGGAGAACATTATTGTACTCATGCTCCCCCAAGGATTCCGAAAATCGAGAGATGTGTTCACGAGCGTTACCAGTACCATCGTAGAGGGAGAACTGAGGAGAGGTGTATCCTCTTGGAAGAGGGATTCGTTGCACATATTGAGGGTATGGCGACTGATGTTGGTGTGCATCCATCAGATTTCCTTTGCCTCGGTTTTGTAGAAGTCGTTCCAGGTCCTCACGTGTGATGAAGTTGGATGGCTGGTCCCTTTCCCTTGGATGTTCAGGAGCAACACGAGCTTCTTCACTCATGTGGGTCCGAGTGGAAATGCCTGCTCCGGGTGTATTGAAGGTATCCCTTGTTGGCTCCAAGGGTTGTCGTGAATCTTGTGGCAATCGTTCAGTTAAAGTTTTAAGGAAAGTGAGTACCTCTTTCTGAGTTGCGGCCATATTTGTTTGAGTCTTAGCAAGAACTTCCTGCTTCTCCATCAAGTCTGCAATGGTAATGGACGGTGGTCCTCCTCTCGTCCCTCCGGCTCCTCGTCCTGATAAAGGAGTGAAAGTTGTTGCTCTGGTGACCACTAGAGGCGTTACACTTGAGGAGATGCCGGGATTCGCGGCTGCTCTGGCTCTGGTGATGGGAGGCGTTGCACCTACTGGAATGTCTCCTGCTCCGCTAGCGTTAGTGATAGAAGTGACGGCTCCACGAGATGTATTGACCACGGTAGCTCCAATGATGGGTACATCGACACCGGGAGTGTTATCCACACTAGCTCCATCAGAATTGATTGCTGATCCAGACTTGAGTTCCACCATCTTGAAATGAATTGTTGATTGAATTGGTTCTAAGATCTACCCTTTTTAAAATTGATAAAATTGAATCGGATTTCGAAGAAATTGACTTTACAACCGAGAGATTAATCTCCCGCTGTGGTCGCCAATTGTTTATGGGTGAAAATTATTTCTGCAGGTTTTGGTAATTTGGGGTGTGTGGATGAGAAATGAATCTAAACCCTAAACAAATGCACTGCACGGGAGTGCTTGTGATTCGAGAAATCAATCTGTACAACTCTGGCCTAAACCAAGAAATGGCCGTTCTAGACTTGTTTCGGTCACAAAGTGCAGGAGATGGGGTTGATCTTAGGGAGGGAAGCGAAGAAGGTGTTGAGATTGTGAAGGTGTTGGATATGTATGACTTGTATCGGAAAGTGAATCGGCTTGCGGGATGTAAGCTATCAGTTCCGGTGTTTGAATAC
This sequence comes from Papaver armeniacum, assembly GCA_023531295.1. Classification (NCBI taxonomy): domain Eukaryota; kingdom Viridiplantae; phylum Streptophyta; class Magnoliopsida; order Ranunculales; family Papaveraceae; genus Papaver; species Papaver armeniacum. The sequence goes on from JAJJWW010007575.1 coordinate 135,363, forward strand.
GATTGTATCAACACTTGCCTCTGTTGTCTTGTCTTGTTCATGTTTGGAAAATAGGGAGGAGAACCTATTTATACAAGTCTTTAAGCCTAACCCTTGTATCTCGTGGGAAGTGGAGAAAGTGGATTGATGGAGTAGCGGAGTCGTGTGTTGGTGTCACACGACCAGTCTTGCCCACTTCTCCAATCATCACTAACCGTCCATGACTTCCTGACACGTTCTTGTGATGGAACGTTGTACGCTGCACGCTGTAAACCGCCAGACCAATACCCCAGTATGTATCCCCCAGTTTGTGACATGATTAATGTCTCGGGTGTGTGGATCGTGGGACCCACAGAAAGTAGCATGTAATGCTAGATTAAATAACTAAGTTATTAGGAAGTCGATACTTGTGAAGTATCGTGTGTATTCTATGCAGGTACTGCATCGAGTATATTCATCATGTATGAAGCATCGTTGTTTGAGAGTCTCAAAATAGCCTCATGTCCAGCATACTTCATGTGATGGTTTGGAGGTTGCGCAAGCAAGTCCTCCCTTGGCCGACCACATAATGTGGTAGAGTGACGGGTGGTGATCACCATGACGCCTCACTGACCAATTAACTCCTGACCAGGGCTGTATAACCAAGCCGGTGAAGTTGGACGGACGAGATGATTTTTAAGACACTCATCTGCGACCGTTAGTGGAATTGGGGTTTTTAGAAGAGGTGCGCAAGCACCACTTTTCATCTTGGTCGAACCCAAGCTTGGGACACGATTTTTGCATGGTCGATCGGGCATGCGTGTAGACGGCATGCCGGTATACATGCCCATACTTCATTGTCCCATGAAAGTGTGATCTGGACCGCTCAATTTTTCTGGCAAATAGGAGCGGTCAGGATTGATTTACAATGGAAGTTTGGTGCCGCAAATGCCGCGCGTCATGCCAACTTTGGGCACGCGTTTCAAGACGACCAAGCTTGGTCGGTCCCGGCCGATTGGTTCGGCATGTAGGTGGTAGGCTGGTGTTCACGCCTATAACTTACTGTCCCATGGAAACGTGATCTAAGACACTCACTTTGTCCGGCGAAGTTGAGTGGTCGAGATCAGTTCGTGATTGGGAGGTGTGACCACGCTAGTTTGGGCGTGCGAATTGGAATAACCAGGCATGGTATGCCTTGACCGATCGGGTGTGGAGATAGATGGGTCCACGGTGATCATGTTGATGCTCACTGGACCTGCTCAGTCGACTCCTAAACCCTCCATTCGATCAGGAGAAAACGGACGTTTACGATCAATGCAAACCCTAATTAGGGTTTTGCCGGCCGTGCGGCATGCCCACTTTGGGCGCACGATCTGGAACGACCAGCCATGGTTGGTCCTGACCGATCAGTCATGTGTGTAGGTGGGATCTCCGTGAGCGTGTTGACATGCTCTGGGCCCTTTGAATCTACATCTACACCCTCCATCTATGCCTGCGAAGATGGATGGTTGAGACTGTTTTGCGACACATGTAATGTGCCGCAAACCCTAATTTAGGGTTTTTCGTCCATACTGCTTTGGCTTGGACGGTTTGGCAAGCTATGCCACCTTTTGGGGAGGTCGACCATGCGGGGCCCGCGTTGGGTCGGTAGTGAATATTCCAATACCTGCTTGGGGTCATGGATTCAATCTAAGTCATCCAATCATGCTGGTGAAGTTGGATGGTCGTGATCATTTCTGAGACTGATATGGACAGTCCAGATTCAAATATGCTCAATCGGGCTAGTATAATACACCGAGAGTTGCATCCTGTACGGGTATTTCGTACATGCTTCATTATTAATGCTTGGAGGTTCGTGTTGCTCTGCTGAGAACAACACTCAGTCGTCATGCCGCACCGATAATGAGTACAGGAAATACAAGGCTGGTCATTCATTAATTAATAATGTTATAAATTCACAGGGTATATGGGATTGTTGCCACATGCTCCAACCTGGATGAATTTCGTGTGTTTAATTCATGTATCACGGGATTGTTGCCACATGCTCCTTTCTAGGTGAATTAGTAAAGTGAAGAAGTATTCATCACTTATTAATGGCTTTATCTTTTGCAAGATGTTAGCGCATAATTTTGGCCTTTACAATTTTAGCCTTAAATGAAAATCCACCATCAACAAGAGTTTAAAACTTGTTGGAAGACAGTTGAAAACCTCTTAAATTGACAGTAGTTATACGTATGTAAGTAATTTTCATGACTAATTGACTATCAAATTTGGAGAAATGTTATTGTTATTCACCTACAATCAGCGATATTTCAGAGATTTTTGTCCATATAAATCTTCTGTAAGTGTGCGATATTTCAGAAATTTTCGTCCATATAAATCTTATGTAAGTGTGCAACAAGTATCGATGGCTTTCAGACTGTTATCTTGGGTTCATGAGAGAATCATGTTGCCAATCGTATACCCCTTGAGGATTGATGACTTTCAGAAGAGTGTGGATATGCACACTAATTAACATTAACACACTAGTAAGGTATCTGCGAAATGTTGAGAAGAACCATGTGGAGAGATCGCTCTCAACAATCCAGTGGCAACTGAGCATATTGAAGAATTGTCATAGAAAGTCCAAAAATAAAGCGCACCGAGATCTCAGAGTTAAGTCCCATTTGGGATTGCCTTTTTTATTCAAAAGTACTTTGTAACCAACTTGTAACAAGTTTTTTTTAGGAAAAAAGTGATTGCTAAACATTTTTCAAATATTTTAGGCCAACTTTTAAAAGTTTTCCGGGAGTAGCTTCTAAAAGCAGTAAAAGCAAAAGCTCTTGACCCACAAAAATTGAATAAATTTATTCTCTATTTTAATGTATCTTGTTATTATATTAAAATTTTAAAAAAAAAAAACCTTAAATAATTGTCTGTATATAATTTTTTTCACTAATCACGTTTTTTACTTATTTTTGTTATAAAATAATGATAAGTAAAAAATGCCACTGGTGGCTCTGTTTCATAATAATAATAATCACAAAAAGTAAAAAAAATAACAAGAAGAGTTTGTAACCTTACGTGTGCAATAAATAAAAGGCTACGACCTAGATTAAAGCTAAAAAAAAACAATAGGTATTGTTATTGTCGGAGCTCAGCTTGTTGTTAGGCTACCAACTAGTTTCTTGTAAAAAACTTTCTCTTCAATAATAAACTCCCTTTAAAAAAAAATATATTGGGGCTCTTTGGTAACCATTATTTTAATGGATTATCAACCCATAATCCATTACACAGATTATAATGGATTATGTATGCGTTTGGTAACCATTATAATAATTGCTTATTTTAATCATAATTGAAAATATCCATTATTTCCATAAACAGGAAAAAATTGTTTTGAAAATTTATTATAATCAATTATTTTTTTTAAGAAACTCAAATTGAATTTTTTCTTCTTATTTTCTCTAAACTATCTAGAGAGAGACAAAAAAACAACATAGGACTTAAAAAATATCCTAGATCATTGTTCTTTCCTCACCTTTTTGAAATCATCATTCTAAGATAATCAATTATTTGAAAATAGTGTTTGGAAAAATTTATTTTGAAAATGATTATATCAAAATCATTTATCAATTTATGATTATCTATAATCATAAATTTTACCAAACAAGGCCATTAGTATTTAAAGATAAAAATTTAAAAGAAAAATAAAATTAAGATATTAAATGATTAAAATATGCATAAAAAATTATTTATATTTCTTAGAATAAGTATTGATATTCAAAAGGAAGTTGGAATAGGTATTGCTAGCACTTCTATTTTAGATCTTTGAACAGGTATTGTTATTCAAAGGGGTACGATGATGACATATAACAATGGTTTTTCCACAATAACATCTTGCAAATAAATGTGTATGTTTGACATGTCAATTCAATTGGTGATTAGTTAATGGATGAGTCCACTATTATCGATATTTAAAATCTCAATCCTTGTTACACAATTCCAAAATTAAATCAGTGGTGGAGATTAAAATATCGCATACACTCTTTAAAATACATACAAAATCATACTCACATATTTACACCGTATGGTGTATTATCCTTTGTATACTCCCAGAAACTACTAGTGGCACCTCTTTATTCTGTGCCTTTTAATTATATCTTTCTATAAAAAAAATTAATAAGAAAAGGCAACCATGTCGGAACTACAAAGGCACTCAAAGAGTCATGACCCAATACTACTGTCCAGGTATACAATCCATGTCATTGCTAGGTTGGTGAATAACATCCGAAAGAAAAGGGTTTATGTTATTTGTAAAAGTAATAATTTCCCTAGAGTTAGAACTTTTGCAAAATAAAGCTAATTGCAGTGCACCCCATCTTCAATTCTATCGATAAGCTGAAGTTTCGTAAGAACAAATTAAAGATATTTTTTGCATTCTATCATCTTTGTTTCCTTGGTAGCTTGCTTATTAACAAACTAAATAACGCCCTTGTACTGCATTTTGATATAGGTGTCTAAAAAGTTATATAATGACTTCTTCTTCAGTTTCCATGGTCACATTTATTCTCTATATTCCTTAGGCCCAATCAAAACAATAATTAAGCTCCTCTGGTTATCCATTTGTTCCATGGTATCTTGGATATCCTCGAGTCCCAATGAGTTTTCCTGCAAAATCAAAAGCAGTTAGGATAATGTATTTATATTCTGGGTGTCATTTAGACGGAGATTGCAGATCTTTATGTTGACCCCATATGGTTTCAAGTTAGTTGAGGTATATCTAGTTGTTGAATAGTGTCAGGCCTCTTGTAATAATGATTATATGCACTATGATTAAGATGATTATGCAATCTGTTATAATCACTCAGATGACTAATAATGCTTTTAACTATTTGCTTAGCATTTACTAGTGATCGGTTAGCTGGTGCCTCTACATCAGATGGTTACCTTGAAATGTCTGCTAAAACTTAGTTTAGGTTTGAGCTAGTTGGGAGTAGCTTTTCCAATAAAGAAAATCTGGTGAAACGGGCATTTTAAACAATTTAAATTATGTGGATCAGTCGACCCATAGCTTGGAAATATCCTTATGGGAGATCCGTTGTTAGGGTGGCTATGGATCAACTGATTCAAATGTAAAAGCACAACCAGCTTTCCAAATGAACCAACAAGTAGTAGCACGCACATGTAACATTATGATGTTTATTTTTTCCTATCCAAGAATTTCAAGATTATAACCTAATAATCCCCACCACACTTTAACGGCAAAAGGACATTTAAGGAAGACATGCAACATATTTTCCTCCCAACTTTTGCAAGAACTGCATATGGTACAAATGTAATGTAAAATACTGGTTGTGTTTGAATTAGTGTGGAGGATTTGACTAAGAAATTTTCATTTTCAGTTAAATCCCGAATAATATAAGCTAAGCCCTCTCTCCAGCGTGAATTTTAATTTCCCTAATGGCTTGCATGATGAGTGCCAAATATTGCATATTTATACACCTTTTTATTGGCACTTCACTCATCTTTTGTGCTCATAAATCAGATATTATCCCAGATTCTGTATTTTCTTTGTTTTCAAGAATAAATATTTGTATTAATTAATTTTGTGTTTTTAGGTAATAAATAAAGCTCGGAGAAAACCGAGGAGCCCAAAGAGCGAAGAATTGGAGTCGAGCATCTATGGAGCAGAAAGCCAAAGCCCGCGCGCGCAACAGTTGCAACCCAACAAGTAGCAACTCATCTACAAGACATGGGCTTGAGCTAGACCCGACCCGTGACCCGGATCCGAGCCCGTACACTCCAAGCCGTTGAGATCTCATCTTGCTGCATCCTACGCTCGCTGCCTCCTACGCATCAACCCTTGATGTCTCCGCTCCACACCAGATCACTCCGAGTCTCCCTGAGCCGTTCAGATATCACTCCCTAGATCCTACACTCGCCGCAGCTTCCTCATCGTCCATCGCTGCGCCTGCTTCACATCGAAACACCCTACACCTATACCACTCGAGCTAATCCTCATTTCTCCCTCACCTTTCTCTTTCTTCTCCCACGATCTCTCAGAGAAAACCCCTACCCAACCATACCTCCACCTCCTTCTTCCCACGCCCATGGCGAGCTCCATCATCACCTCTATCCCCTTCTTCAGTCGTAATCACTACCAGCTTCTACTCCGCAACCCCCTCTCTCTTATTTATCTCTTTCATAGCTTCTCTTCAACCTAGAAGCTAGGTTAGAGATAAGTTAGACTTAGGGTTTTCATCAACCACCCCGCATGGTCGATTCGAGAGGAAGACAAGGCGCAAATCGGGTTTGGGTTTTGTGTAACGAAGTTTGAATTATTGTTGAGAGATATAAATTGATGTTTTTATGGTGAGAGAAAGGAGTCAATTTTAGGGTTCATGTTTAGTTTGCAATTTTAATTAAATCTGTTTTTTATGTTCATCATGTTCTAAACAATTTTGCTAGGATTAAAATTGAAACCCTAACTCTGTGTCTGTGGTTCAACTTGAATTGAAATGTTTTGTATGCTTTAAACTTACAAGAGAAGCTCAATTTTAAACACCTCAATACCCTGCTCTCACAATGGATGCCTTGTATCCATTGTAGTTAGGCTAACAGTGTATTGAGAGTGTTTCAGCTCATATTTTAATTGTTATTGCTATTTCTTAGATTAGTTGTGCTTAACTAGACATCTAATGCTCTGAGTAGTATTCTTAGCTGATAATTGAGGTTTCATTGGGTGAAACTCCTTAGATAGGTGATAATTATGACACTTTATCCTTGTCTGTCACAGGAACAAAACTTTCTACTTAGTTGAATCCCATAACATGAAATAGGGTGGATTTGATAATCCTAGTGCTTTAAACCTTACCACTTTTAGTTTATCTTGAGTTCACTGTCACAACCTCCAACACAGTCGTAAAGACTATAAACAAAACTTTTATTTGTGACACCATCCCTGAAAACAGTTGAGAAAGCCTTAGAGTAACCTTGCACATACTAGTTCTCTGTGGAAAGACCTGTGCTTGCCACTGCCTCCAAAGGCTCTGTGCACTTGCAGATTAAGACGTAGGAAATACGCTTTTGAGCTCCTACCAAGTTTTTGCGCCGCCGCTTGGGAACCGGTAGCAAAGCTACTTGTTCTTTAAAGCTTCATTTTACTGTTTTTAAACCCTGCCCTGTACATAATTGCTTTGCATCATATGTGCTGTCTTCTGTTGCCTTGAATCGTCACTGAGTTTCATTCTTAACCTTGTATACTTGTTGTTATTTGCATCTCAGTACTTTGTCACATCTGTACATTGAGCTTACCCATCTGTTGCTTTGCAAAAATCTTTATTTTGAAATTTTAGTAGCACTTGAAATTTCTTGCTTTAACTATTCAAGCTTGGAAACTAAAACTCCTTGTTGAGATACCAGGTACTTGAGAAGCTGAAGCAAACCCAAGGAGCAGAACTGGTGGAATTTCCTAAACCCAGTATTGCACTGGTGGTAATGTATTTCTAACCTTGAATGAATGAATGAAGAATATGATATGCTGATTTGTTCACCTTGTGCCGAACCTTGTATTGCCTGAGCATATTCTTGTGCATCTGTGCTTAGCTTCAAGCCCCTGTAGCTGCAGTGACTTGAACCCACAGAGCTGTTGAGCCATCTGCTACCTTGCAAGCCCCTGAAGCTGTAAGCTGTAAGCCATAACTTGGATAGCCTAGTTGGCTGAAAGCTTACATGAGATTTTGTGTTAGTTCTCATCTGCCAAGATTGTTATCAACCCTGAGCTGACCTGCAAACCATCTGACCTAGCCAACTGTGCATGAGCTGTAATTCCTTGCTAGCCCCTTGACTCTGTCAACCATTAGCCAATCCCTGTGCATCTGAGCATTTGTAAGCCTGTATTTTGTGGTGCATAAACAGCCCCTGTAGCTGACAGTTTGAGACAGTTTGAACCATAAACTGGATAATTCCTGAGCTCAGAGTTTGACATCAACTCAGACTGTTGGTATCTGAATGAGTTGATGCCGCAAACTCAACTGAGCCAGTTGACTTCCGCTGTCCTGCACCCTGAGCATAACCCATTTTGCAAACCTGTATTGCCTTGGCTGATTGCAAGCCTTACACTGTGCCTGATCATCAGACCTGGGTTCTTTGCATGATAACTTAGCTATTATCCCAAGCATTGCTCACACTTGAATCTGTGCTTATCTGCCAACCCAAGCTGTGCTGTGACATTCTTGAGAGTCTGTGCACAATTCTGTGCATAAGCTGCTCTCAGCAATTTTGTGCTGAGCATAGACCAGCCTGCAAGACCACTAGGCTGTGTCAAATGTTGTGAAATTTTTGTAAGTTGTGTGTTTCAGCTGAACCCTATACCACTAAGCTTCCCAAAAACTGAACCAACTGGGCTTTGCAAACTGCTGGGCTGCATAAATATCAACCCACATACCTGGGCTGAGCATCTTCACTGCTGGGTTGTACCCTTTCACTGGGCTGTGTACATGTCACCCAACCTGGGCTCTATACACAGCTAAAGCCCACATACCCAAACTAAACCAAACTGAACCCAAATCATCTGGGCTGATAACCACCCAATCATCTGGGCCGTGCAAACAATCTAAGCCTACATCTTTTGGGCTAGAATCAACCTATTCTGCTGGGCTTTACACCATCAAAAAGCCATCCTTTGGGCTTAAGTCTTGTATTAGTGGGTCATTTTTGAGTTTTTGCTTTTTTGTGTTGAAATTGATTGTATGTTAACATGCTAGATGCGCTAGCTAGGCTATGATTGTGTCTTTTAGAGACCAAACAAATCGACTAGTTAGAATCCGCCCGGACAAAATCGTAAGCATACCCAGTTCTTCAACCGAAAACCCAAGCCCAGACCTATCTGAAACAGAAACCATGGGTGAGGAACAAAACCAACCCCGTAGTCTCAAGGACTACATGTACCCAACTAGGGCAAGCCAGCCCTCTTGCATCATTCTGCCAGCTGATGCTTGTCAGTTTGAACTGAAAGCAAGCACCATTCATATGCTACCCGTGTTTAGAGGGGTTAATCCGAGAACCCCTACCATCACGTGAGAGACTTTGAGGATATTTGTGGGACTGCGTTTTAACCAAATGACAGAGGAGTCCCTCAAATTGAGATTGTTTCCTTTTTCTCCGAAAGACAAAGCCAAGTCGTGGCTTCATGCCCTACAACCACGGTCCATTAGAACACGGGATGACCTCACAAAAGAGTTTTTCAAAAGTTTTTCCCAAACCATAAGACGGCGACAATTCGTCAAAGTCTAAATGGTTTTGTGCAATTAGAAGACGAAACTCTAGCAAAATACTTGGAGAGATTCAATGAATTATTACTCCAATGTCCCCACCATGGTTTTGAAAAATGGAGACTCGTCCAAATCTTGTATGAGGGTCTAGATGTTAGAACCCGTACCACAGTCGAGTCAATGTGCAATGGTGCATTTATTGACAAGAGTGCTGATGACGCTTGGACTTTCTTAATCGAAGTCGCTGAGAAGACTCAACAGTGGGAGTCCATCCGTGAACCGAGAAGGACTACCCCTGCACAAAATGTTCATAGAATCGAGTCTGACTTTGAGGGAAATGCAAAAATGGCATCTTTGGCCCGGAGAATAGAAGTGCTTGAGTTGGAAAAGAATGTAAAATCTAATACCCCTACTCTCCGTGACCAAATTGATATGGCCACTTGTGCCGCATGCCATAGTTCTGACCACTTAGTGGACAGCTGTCCAGACTTGCATGCATTTCAAGAGTCCAAAGCCGAGCAAGCCAATGCGTTATACCATAGGCAAGAGAACAACCCGTATTCTCAAACCTATAACCCAGGGTGGAGGAATCACCCTAACTTCTCTTGGTCCAAAGGACCGGTACAAGGGGGACCAACAAATAACAACCAAGGATACTCATATCCTAGAAACCCCCAAGTACCACCACACCCTCGGTACCACTGTAGAGAAAAAGACTAGCTTGGAAGACTGTGTTGTTACGTTAACCCAAGGTCTTTCAAAACTTGAGAAAACTACCGACCAACGTCTCACGAACCTAGATCTTAAGATAGGTCAAATCTGTGATGCATTGAATGAGAGAGAGAAAGGCAAGTTCCCTAGTCAACCCCTACAAAATCCAAAGAATGTGTTTCAAGCGGGCTCCTCTACCTGCAATGAAACTTCACATAGTCAAGCAATCTTTGTCACCACTCTCCGTAGTGGTAGAATTATTGAGAACCATGTAGGTGTACCACCATCAAGCGAGTCTACATCAGACTCACCAGTACACACAACACCACCGGAAACATCTCTGTAGAGAAAGAATCTGAGCCCATTGAGAAAACCAACAGTCCTACTAATATAGATGTTCTGTGCCAAGTCATGTTCTGTTGCTCCATTTCCACAACGGTTGGTGCAGCAGAAGGGGGGTACCCAATACAACGAGATGTTGGAATTGTTCAAAGAGTTAACATAAACATTCCATTTCTCGAAGAAATCAGGCAAATACCTGCCTATGCTAAGTTTTTGAAGGACCTGTGCACACAAAAGCGAAAGCTTCATGTGCATAAGCGTGCCTTTCTCACCGAGCAAGTAAGTTCAATTATTCAAAACAAAACCCCACCTAAGTTCAAAGACCCAGGTAGCCCAACTATCTCTTGTACTATAGGTGAGCATACAATCGAAAAGCTTTATTGGACTTAGGAGCTAGTGTGAATCTACCGCCATATTGTGTATGTGCGGTTAGGTCTGGGGAATTGCAACCCACCCCGTCACGCTACAATTAGCGGACAGATCTGTGAAAGTTCCCTCGGGGAATCGTTGAAGATGTGCTAATCAAGGTTGATAAATTTTATTTCCCTGTGGACTTCATTGTGTTAGATACACAACCTGTGTATAATCCTGAAAATCATATTCCCGTTATCTTAGGACGTCCCTTCTTGGCAACGTCAAACGCTATCATAAATTGTCGTAGCGGGATATTGAATTTGTCTTTTGGCAACATGACTGTAGAACTGAATGTCTTTCGTGTGAACCAACAACCCATAGAGTGTGATGATGATGAATTGCACGAGGTTAACATGATTGAGAGTCTGATTCAAGACTCATTGCCCGACATTTTGTCAGTGGACCCTGTGCAAGCATGTTTAGATAACTTTGACTTAGATCTCTTTGAGTCTGAGTACATTGGTGAAGTCCACTCTTTGCTAGAGTCTGTGCCACCCATGGATATTGCTAAGTGGCAGAATGCAGTGGAACCACTTCCACTCTCTGATACCAAATCTGCCCCACCTCTTGACACACCACCTAAGCTTGATTTGAAACCATTACCTGATACCTTGAAGTATGCATTCTTAGGTCCTTCTGAGACTTTACCTGTGATTATTGCATCATGTTTAGACACGGAACAGGAAAGTCGACTCTTAGAAGTACTCAAAGAACATAAAGGAGCTTTAGGTTGGACCATCTCCGATCTTAAGGGTATAAGTCCCACAATTTGCATGCATCACATAAACCTTGAAGAGAACACTAAACCATCTAGGGAAATGCAAAGGAGACTTAACCCCAACATGAGAGATGTTGTCAAGGGTGAGATTCTCAAGCCGCTTGATGCGGGTATCATCTACCAGGTCACGATAGCAGTGGGTCGATCCTATTCAGGTAGTACCCAAGAAGTCTGGCATTACTGTTGTTCAAAATGAGATGAATGAACTCGTTCCCACCCGTGTGACCACAGGGTGGCGAGTTTGTATTGATTATAGAAAACTGAACACAGTCACCAAGAAAGACCATTTTACCCTTCCCTTCATTGACCAAATCTTTGGAAAGGTTAGCAAAACATAGTCACTACTTGCTTCTTAGATGGCTATTAAAAGCTACAACCAAATTCACATAGCACACGAAGACCAACAAAAGACCACGTTTACATGTCCTTATGGAACATTTGCTTATCGTCGTATGCCTTTTGGGATGTGCAATGCACCCGCTACTTTTCAACGTTGCATGATGAGCATATTTTCCGACATGGTAGATAAGTTTCTTGAGATTTTTATGGATGATTTTTCGGTGTTTGGTTCTTCTTTTGATGAATGTTTGCATCACCTCACATGTGTGTTGATTAGGTGTAAGGAAAAGAGTTTGGTCTTGAATTGGGAAAAATGTCATTTCATGGTTAACTCAGGCATTGTTCTAGGGCATATTATCTCGGAAAAAGGCATAGAAGTAGACAAAGCCAAGGTAGATCTCATCCAACACTTGCCTCAACCTCGTTCGTGAGGGACATCGGATCATTTCTAGGCCATGCGGGTTTTTACCGATTCATCAAAGACTTTAGTAAAATTTCACGACCTTTGTGCAATCTTCTTGCAAAAGATGTTGCATTTGTCTTTGATGATGCTTGTAAGGAAGCATGGGAGCAATGAAGTCTCTCCTTACATCCGCCCTATAGTGAGACCCCCCGATTGGTCATTACCATTTGAGATTATGTGTGATGCGTCGACTATCTTTGTAGGAGCATTTTGGGCCAACGAGTAGACAAACTCCCTTATGTGATCTACTATGCTAGTAAAACACTTAACGATGCTCAATTGAATTATTCCACTACTTTTGAGAAGGAGTTGCTAGCTATTGTGTTTCCATTAGACAAGTTTAGATCTTATTTGATAGGGTCTAAGGTCATCATTTATTCGATCATGCGCATTGAGATATCTTTTGTCTAAGAAAGATGCTAAGGCTCGTCTAATTCGATGGAAACTCTTGCTACAAGAGTTTAACCTCGAAATTCGAGATAAGAAATGGTCCGAAAATGTTGTTGTTGATCACTTGTCTAGGTTGAATGTTGAATCTTCTGATGAGTCTGTGTTGATTAGGGAATCATTCCCCGATGAGCAAGCGATGCTTGTGTCTCGAGATGCCTTGGTTTCTTGATATTGTGAACTACCTTGCTACGGGTAGAATGCCCTTGCATTGGTCTAAACAAGACCGTTCTAAATTCTTGGTGAAGTTAAACACTTCCTTTGGGATGACCCATATTTGTTTAAGTCTTGCCAAGACCAAATCATTAGGAGATGTGTCCCCATTCAACAAAGGGACGTCATCTCTTTCTGTCATGACCATGCATGTGGAGGCCACTTTAGTACCAAGAAAACTGCTGCAAAGATCTTGCAAAGCGGTTTCTATTGGCCAACACTTGTTTAAGGATTGCCATGCTTTTTGTGTTTCTTGTGACCGATGCGAGAGAAATTAGGAAGTATCTCTAGGAGAAACATGATGCCCTTACAACCCATTTTGATTGTTGAGCTGTTTGATGTTTGGGGTATTGATTTCATGGGTCCATTTCCTAACTCGAAGGAAAGTTATACATTCTTGTTCTTTATTGATTATGTCTCTAAGTGGGTAGAGGCCATTGCATCCAAAACCAATGATCACAAAGTTGTTCTTTCTTTTCTTAAGGAGAACATTTTCTCCCGTTTTGGAACCCCTAGGGCAATAATCAGTGATGGAGGTAGTCATTTTTGCAATAGACCCTTTGAATCACTAGTGCGCAAGTATGGAATCACTCATAAGGTTGCAACACCTTACCATCCTCAAACCAGTGGCCAAGTAGAAGTTTCTAATAGGGAAATTAAGCATATTCTTGAGAAGACCGTCAATCCTTCTAGGAAAGATTGGTCTTTGCGCTTAAATGATGCTTTATGGGCCTATAGGACTGCATACAAGACTCCCATTGGGATGTCTCCTTACTGGACTTGTGTACGGAAAAGCATGTCATCTCCCTGTTAGAGTTAGAACATCGTGCATATTGGGCTGTGAAGAAGTTGAATTTTGATCTTGATAAAGCTGGAACCCAAAGAAAACTTCAACTCAATGAGTTAGAAGAATTGAGAAACGATGCATATGATAGTGCCAAAATGTACAAACATAGGATGAAAGTGTTTCACGACAAGCGCATTCTGCGCAAGTCTTTCACACCAGGTCAGAAAGTTTTGTTGTACAACACTAGATTGCATTTGTTTCCGGGAAAGCTACGTTCCCGATGGTCAGGACCATACTTGGTACGTACCGTTTTTCCCCATGGAGCTGTAGAAGTTGAAAACCCAGCAAACAAGAACATCTTCAAAGTCAATGGTCAAAGGTGAAACCATTTAAGAACATCTTCCACCGAAGTTGAGACCGTTGACTTGGAAGACCCCATTCATGTGGACTGATCTAGTTCACTTGTGTACATACTTATGGACTAAAAATCCATCATCTTTCCCTTTTTTTTTTTCTTTTTGCATAATTTTGATGTGTGCTAACCAACCTTTTTGTCTTGCGCTCGTGATTGTTTGCTTTCAAAGCATTCATCTTTCTATGGTTTAGCAACACCCTTGTACATCCGGTAATCTCTTCCCTTTTCTTTATTTAACATAGTTCTCTCGGTATGTGACTTTTTAAATTCTTATTATCTGTTGACACATTGAGGACAATGTTTAATTTAGGTTTGGGGGTGTGATTTGTGGTAGGCCTCGGAATGTGTATATTTTTATGGCCTACGGTGATAACCGCAAGTGCACGGCGTCTATCGGAGACGCGGCAAGTACGGGTCGATCCCACAGAGAAATGGGTGTGCTTAAAGTGATCTTATGGCATCCTAAACTGAGTTCTAAAAGTGACAAGTAACAACTGTGGTTTTTGTGCCGATACGGCTAAGTTTTAATGACAATAAACTAAGGAATGATAAATGGTGACACTAGGGTCTTCAACTCAACCTTTAACCTACACTATGTCTTCAACTAAAGATGATGTTCTTGCCTTTATGACAGATAGGGGAGGAGTGTCAATTCTGCCCTGTCTCTAAGGTGTTTCTCCATATGATAGTTTTGATCACAACTAAGGTATTTATCCCAAGAATTACCTGTCTGTTTAGAGTACAACTAATCGAGGATGAATAACAATCTAATTAGGCTTGAGTTGCAGCATAATCATCACAGGGGTATTCTAACTACAGTGTATCCATGGCATTGGCATACACTGTGAGAGCAATGTGTTGATATGCTAAGATCAAATTTTATCTTAAAAATTAATTAAGCATTCAAGAAAAACATGTGAAGTATGCAAAACACAGTAATGGAATAGGGTTTCATCTCAACCCTAGCCAAAATAAACTACAAAATAAACTACAAAATTAAACCTAAATGACGCACTGGCTAGCCCAGGCATGGGGTTTTTCGCACACCCTTCACTGCTATTTATACATGCACAGCTCAAAACTACCAAACCCTAATTCTTCTTTAAAACAGAAATTAAATGCAAAATAATTCGAACCCATACTCTGGTTGTCTCTGAATCATGCTCTCCTCTGGTCCATGCGTCGACTGATATGATGTATGAGAAACCCTAGTCCCAATTATCTTTAATTTAGCTTCTAGGGTTGATAGAAGCTAAAAGAAAGATAACTAGACCTAGAGAGGGTACGGAGGTGGTTGATGGTGCGGTTGTTGTGGTGAAAGAAGATGGGGATGGTGATGATAGAGACAGGAGATGGAGAGGAAGATATGGGAGAGCAGAGCTCTGCTCTGTCGGAAGAAGGAGAAGAGATGAAAGAGAAGATAGAAGAGAAAATGGGTTTTCTCGATAGGGTATAGGGTATGGGGGCTTCGGTGTTGAGCAGATACATCAAGTGATGATGAGACGGGCCGAGCGAGCGTAGGATAGAGCAGATAGAGATCTGAACGGCTCAGGATATAAGCTGGTGATTCTGCTATTGAGCGAGAGCATCAAACGTTGATGTGCAAGGCCGAGCGAGCGTAGGATGTGGCGAGTGAAGATCTTAACGGCTCAGGAATGATGGACTCGGATCCGGGTCACGGGTCGGAGATGGATAGCTTGGGCCCATGTCTTGTAGATGAGTTGCTACTTGTTGGGTTGCAATTGTTGCGCGCGCGGCCGGCTTCGCTCCATAGATGCTCGACTCCAATTCTTCGCTCTTTTGGCTCCTCGATTCCCCGAGCTTTATTTATTACCTAAAAACACAAAATTAATTAATACAAATATTTATTCTTGAAAACAAGGAAAACACAGAATCTGGGATAATATTCGATTTCTAAAGCGCAAAAGATGAGTAAAATGCCAATAAAAAGGTGTATAAATATGCACTATTTGGCACTCATCAAATACCCCCAAACCTGAATTTTACTTGTCCTCAAGTGAAAGAAATGAAGAAATCCTAACTATACCACTGTCGTAGGTCTCTCGAATGCATTTAGCGTATGCACTAAGCCTTTAAACCCCTAGGTGTCCCTAGTGGACGAGTTGTAGTCTCGTGAGGGTTTGGTGTACCCACAAAACCTTCTCCAACTACAGAGTCTAAAAGAGACACAAGCATCCAAGAAGCTATGAGTATATAGAGTTTGCATGCTAGTAACATGAAGTTAGAACTACTAAAGAACGCATTCTCATCCTTAAGTGCTTTGAGCGAAGTAACCATACCATATGAAAGAATTCGGATTCGATTGTGATCATAAGTCTCAACTTCTGCCTCACCATTAGGGTTTTATGATAATTGCACTCAAAAAGATCGCTTTTTAGTCTCTCATGTGTGCAGGAGGAAATAAGAGAGAAATCCTGCACACGTTGTAGGTAAGAAGGATAACCTTAGAAATAAAAGCGGAGACTCCACAAAAGTGTGGACAAAAAGAATCTTTTTCTGATGATCTCTAAGAAAGGAAATCAACCATTAGCAAGGGGTGGGAGTACTCACTCACTTCTCACCCGATCGGCAATTAATATCACTCTCTCATAAGAACCATAGAAACGTCTTCAATCTTCGGTCTTCGGTCTTCAAATGTTGATGACGAACTTCTAAACTTCACAAAACTTGACAATTTTTAACTTTTCTACTCAAATTCCTTGTTGTTTGGATTTTTCTTTTTAAATTCTTCTTTACCATGGTGGTAGCAAAAATAAACTACAATAATTTTTTTTTTTTTTTTTTTTTTTTTTTTTTTTTTTTTTTTTTTTTTTTAACATACAAAAAGTGAAAATAAAATACAAATAATGAAACAACTAACTCCATGGACAAAGGACTCAATTTTTCCACAACTTGTATTGTCTTGATTTTATAAATTTTATTAATTCTCATCCTATTTTCTTTTCTTTGTTGCACATAAACCTTGGACTATATCAATTTTTCTTTCCATATTCGATGATGCTCCGCTGTTCCACGATGATGTGTTTCTATGGGTCTTGCTTGATTGGGAGAGAGAGTGATGCTAGCTGCAAATCGGTATTTAGAAGAAGTTTTCATCTTTAGACGTCACCCTCATGATTGACAAAAACTAGCACTCAAGAGATCAAAAGTAGTCTTTTGAAATTGGTGCGAAGTTGGGTAGCTCACCATTCCTACCCGGAATTGACGTACGGTGACACACACTTTCAATGACTTTTCTAGAAAGTTGCAAAAAATTGAAGGTTGGTGCCTCACTTGATGTAAAATGGGTAGTCTCCGCTATGGGTGATCACAATTCTACTACCGAATATCTAAACGGCACCTAATTCGCCCTCCGGCATGGTTAAATCCAACTTTAACGCTCTAATCAACTAAGAAACCCGATTGTGTTCTCCAGTACTTCTAACTTTTGTTATTTCGGTCAAAACTCTCTATGTAAACATAGCTAGAAGCATGCTAGTGACTCTAAAATCTCTAAAAGTTGGAGGTTTTTATTTGCAAAAACTTTTTTTTTTTTTTTTTTTTTTTTTTTTTTTTGAAAATAAAAGATTAAAATAAAAGACTAAAAACTCTAAATGCAAATGCACCCCCAAACCTAAATCAAACATTGTCCTCAATGTGTCAACAGATAGGAAAAATTAAACAGTCACATACCATGAGAACTATGTTGATAAGAGAAAAGGGAAGAGATTACCGGTATGTCGGCGGGAGCAAGGTTGAGCTTCAATAGTCAAGGCTAGAATCCAACATTCTCAAGTGGAGATCATATCGGATTAGCATAATATATGTGCAAGAAGACTCACCCGATTCAAGAAAAGAAAATTTAACAAGTCCTACTGGATATATACAATGAAAATTCACCATAAACTAACAATCTAAAGAGTTGAGGATCAACCCAATAGAAAATATGTACAGAAACATAGAACATGAAAATGGGCTTTGGTTTATGTGGGAATTTGGTTTATTGGGCTTTGGTTTGTTTGGGATTTGGTTTGTATGGGTTTCAATTTGGTTTATGTGGGTTTTGGTTTATATGGGCATTTTGGTTTATATGGGCTTGAGGCTTGTACACGGCCTAGTATGTGCAGCCCGACTATGTGAGCAAAATCTAGTAGGAGAGCCCGAAGCTTAAGCGAGAAGCGGCCCGGATGCACGACCCAGTGTTGGGCTTGATTTGGTTTTGTGGGCTTGTAGTTTGGTTTTTGTTGGGATTTGGTTTGTTTGGAATGTACGGCCCGGTGGAGCTGTGGGCTTCAATGGTTGTGCAAAGCCTAGGTTGTGCAGAGCCCGGCATGCCTCAATGGTCGGGCATAGTGAGTGGGCTACAACTTAAGTGTAAAGGGACGACCAGGTGGAACCGGGTTTCGGTTTGTGCAGCCCAAGTTGTGGGCTTCATTACGGTGCACGACCAAGACTCGGAGGATGTGGGTTAGCCCAGTTGTGCGGGCTTCGGTTGTGTGCCTTTGGTTATGTGCGGCCCAAGTTTGAGTAGAGCTCAGGTCATGTGAGCGAGCTCAATGGGCGTGCTTTAGTTTGTGTGCACAGAACAAGGAAATCACTAGGAAACCCGGTGCGGCTAATGCACGGCTACGTATGTAGAGGTTGGCATTTTAAGTACGGCTTGTACTCGGCATGACTTAAAGCACGACACGGGGCATTGCAAACTCGAAGAAAAAAAATGACAAGACTGAGATCATGAAAGCATAGCAAATGCAGAGATGCAAAAGAACATGCTCGGGGAATACAAGATTCAGCAAGGTTCACTCAATTAGCGGCCCAGTTCGGGTACTCTTGATATGTCCGAGAGGCTCGAGATAATGTCAACGGGGTACTTGGGATGACCACACAAGGTCTCACATGCATAAGGGCACGGGGCAAATAAGTGAGATGCTAACCAAAGATCATTCACTCAACATTCATTCAAGCATTAAGGTTTCACACATAATTTGCGAGATCTTTGTCTCTAGTTAGTGAGT
The DNA here is from genome assembly GCA_023531295.1 of Papaver armeniacum. Lineage (NCBI taxonomy): Eukaryota > Viridiplantae > Streptophyta > Magnoliopsida > Ranunculales > Papaveraceae > Papaver > Papaver armeniacum. The sequence continues at coordinate 154,499 of JAJJWW010007575.1, forward strand.
TAAAGCATGTAAGGGGTCAAGGCAGCTATTCTATCATGCTCGGGTTGCACACAATCACGAGATGTGACAGTTTAGAGTCACCACATATAATGCACAATCGGTTCAAAGCATCATGAGGTTCATAGCAAAGACAATATGGATTTAGATTTCATAGATTTAGCAAGTCAAGACAACAACCAATGCTAGCACTGGCGCCAAGTTCGGTGGGGTCAATTGAGCTCAAACTCGGAGATCATGCACCAGTTTCCACAATTGCGGGGTCGATGGTGAGTCGGCTCGGGTGACAGAGTAAGGCTTGCAAGGTATGCGGTGGTGTATGCTCGGGTGAGTTATAACTTAGGGTGTGCTCAAGGTTATGTAAGGTTCACTGGGTCACGGTACCACTTGAGAGCTAAGCCCTCGGGGCAATTGGGTCGAGGCAAGGCAAAAGCAACGAGGTTGTAAAGCTTCTGATTTGAACACATGGGTTGCGGGGCATACATGGCATACGGGGAAGTTTAGTAATGCTTACCTCACTCACAGGGCAATGCAAGGTTCAATTACAGTGCATTCACAGGTTAAGCTCAACTTGAGCTTTTCCTTGCCTCACTTGGGTTGGCTCAGTAGCACAGCCTCACAGCAAGCACAGCAAGCTCAACAAGTACCGGCTGCAGCCAAAATGGCTGTGTTATTCCGCTCCCTGCCTCCCCTTTCTTTGGTTGCTCAGCAGCTCAGCCGCTCAACAGACTCAACAATATGCAGCAAGCACATCAAGCACCTGCTAGCTCAACAAAGATGTTTAGTTCTCAGACTTGTGCAGGTTAAGGCAACAGGAATATGCAATCTGAGAATAACTTGGACTGACAGGGGAAAAATAATATGCAAAGGATGATGCAGAGAAGCTATGATACTACAAAAGGGAACTATGATGCAAAGGTTAAAACAAGCTACAAATTACAGAGAAAGCAAACTACCGCAAGTTACACTAAAAACAGAACTAAAAGAATTAACACAGTATGATATGTACAAGGTGAGTGAATCTCAGTAAAGACAAGCCACAATCACAGGGCACACGCCAAGTCCCCGGCAGCGGCGCCAAAAACTTGGTAGGCCTCGGAATGTGTATATTTTTATGGCCTACGGTGATAACCGCAAGTGCACGGCGTCTATCGGAGACGCGGCAAGTACGGGTCGATCCACAGAGAAATGGGTGTGCTTAAAGTGATCTTATGGCTTCCTAAACTGAGTTCTAAAAGTGACAAGTAACAACTGTGGTTTTTGTGCCGATACGGCTAAGTTTTAATGACAATGAACTAAGGAATGATAAATGGTGACACTAGGATCTTCAACTCAACCTTTAACCTACACTATGTTTTCAACTAAAGATGTTGTTCTTGCCTTTATGACAGATAAGGGAGGAGTGTCAATTCTGCCCTGTCTCTAAGGTGTTTCTCCATATGATAGTTTTGATCACAACTAAGGTATTTATCCCAAGCATTACCTGTCTGTTTAGAGTACAACTAATCGAGGATGAATAACAATCTAATTAGGCTTGAGTTAAAAGCATAATCATCACGGGGGTATTCTAACTACGGTGTATCCATGGCATTTGGCATACACTTGTGAGAGCAATGTGTTGATATGCTAAGATCAAATTTTATCTTAAAAATTAATTAAGCATTCAAGAAAAACATGTGAAGTATGCAAAACACAGTAATGGAATAGGGTTTCATCTCAACCCTAGCCAAAATAAACTACAAAATAAACTACAAAATTAAACCTAAATGACGCACTGGCTAGCCCAGGCATGGGGTTTTTCGCACACCCTTCATGCTATTTATACATGCACATCTCAAAACTACCAAACCCTAATTCTTCTTTAAAACAGTAAATTAAATGCAAAATAATTCGAACCCATACACTGGTTGTCTCGAATCATGCTCTCCTCGGTCCATGCGTCGTCGATATGATGTATGAGAAACCCTAGTCCCAATTATCTTTAATTTAGCTTCTAGGGTTGATAGAAGCTAAAAGAAAGATAACTAGACCTAGAGAGGGTACGGAGGTGGTTGATGGTGCGGTTGTTGTGGTGAAAGAAGATGGGGATGGTGATGATAGAGACGGGAGATGGAGAGGAAGATATGGGAGAGCAGAGCTCTGCTCTGTCGGAAGAAGGAGAAGAGATGAAAGAGAAGATAGAAGAGAAAATGGGTTTTCTCGATAGGGTATAGGGTATGGGGGCTTCGGTGTTGAGCAGATACATCGAGTGATGATGAGACGGGCCGAGCGAGCGTAGGATGAGGATGATAGAGATCCGAACGGCTCGGGATATAAGGCTGAGTGATTCTCGCTGTTGGCGAGAGCATCAAACGTTGATGTGCAAGGCCGAGCGAGCGTAGGATGTGGCGAGTGAAGATCTTAACGGCTCAGGAATGATGGACTCGGATCCGGGTCACGGGTCGGAGATGGATAGCTTGGGCCCATGTCTTGTAGATGAGTTGCTACTTGTTGGGTTGCAATCGTTGCGCGCGGGCTTCGGCTTCTGCTCCATAGATGCTCGACTCAATTCTTCGCTCTTTTGGCTCCTCGATTCCCGAGCTTTATTTATTACCTAAAAACACAAAATTAATTAATACAAATATTTATTCTTGAAAACAAGGAAAACACGAGAACTGGGATAATATTCGATTTCTAAGCGCAAAATATGAGTAAAATGCCAATAAAAAGGTGTATAAATATGCACTATTTGGCACTCATCAATTTGCATTTAGAGTTTTTAGTCTTTTTGTTTTACATCTTTTACAAAAAAAAAATCGAAAAACTCAAAAATTTGCATAAAAACCTCCAACTTTTAGAGATTTTAGAGTCACTAGCATGCTTCTAGCTATGTTTACAAGAGATTCTGACCAAAATAACAGAACTTGGAAGTACTGGAGAACGCAATCGGGTTTCTTAGTTGATTAGAGCGTTAAAGTTGGATTTAACCATATTAGGAGGGCGAATTAGGTGCTGTTTAGATATTCGATAGTAGAATTGTGATCAACCATAGTGGAGACTACCCATTTTACATCAAGCGAGGTACCGACCTTCACTCTTTGTGACTTTCTAGAAAAGCTTTTAGAGTGTGTGTCACCGTACGTCAATTCCGGGTAAGAATGGTGAGCTACCCAACTTCGCACCACTTTCAGCACTATTTTTGATCTCTTGAGTGCTAATTCCGTCAATCATGAGGGTGACGTCTAAAGATGAAAACTACTTCTAAATACCGATTTGCAGTTAGCATCACTCTCTCCCTCTCAATCAACAGATTCATAGAAACACATCATCGTCAGCAAGCGGAGCAACATCAAAATATTTGAAGACAAGTTGAGATAGTCCAAGGTTTATGTGCAACAAAGAAAAGAAAAATATGATGGGAATTAATGAAGTTTGTGAAATCAAGACAAGTGAAAAAAAAAAAAAAAAAAAAAAAAAAAATATGAGTCTTATTGTTTTATTGTTATTTTCATTCCAAGTTAAGTTAAAAAAAAAAAAAAAATTGAGTTGTATTATTATTTTCATTTCATGTAAAAAAAAAAAAAAAAAAAAATGTATGTTTGTCAAGTTTTTGTGAAGTTCAGAAGTTCGTCATCAACATTTGAAGACCGAAGACCGAAGATTGAAGACGTTTCTATGAATCTTCGAGAGAGTGATATTAATTGCCGATCGGGTGAGAAGGTAAGTGAGTACTCCCACCCCTTGCTAATGGTTGATTTCCTTTCTTAGAGATCATCGAGAAAAAGATTCTTTTTGTCCACATTTGTGGAGTCTCCGAGAAATTATTTCGGAAGGTTATCCTTCTTACCTACAACGTGTGCGGGATTTCTCTCTTTATTCCTGCCTGCACACATGAGAGACTAAAAAGCGATCTTTTTGAGTGCAATTATCATAAAACCCTAATGGTGAGGCGAAGTCGAGGCTTATGATCACAATCGAATCCGAATTCTTTCATATGGTATGGTTACTTCTCGCTCAAAGACTTAAGGATGAGAATGCGTTCTTTAGTAGTTCTAACTTCTTGTTACTAGCACGCAGAAACTCTATGTCCTCATAGCTTCTTGGAGGCTTGAGACTCTTTTACACTCTGAAGTTGGAGAAGGTTTTGTGGGTACACCTCTGGTAAACCCTCACGAGACTACAACTCGTCCACTAGGGACACCTAGGGGTTTAAAGGCTTAGTGCATGCGCTAAATGCATTCGAGAGACCAAATGACAGTGGTATAGTTAGGATTTCTTCATTTCTGTTTCACTTGAGGACAAGTAAAATTCAGGTTTGGGGGTATTTGATGAGTGCCAAATATTGCATATTTATACACCTTTTTATTGGCACTTCACTCATCTTTTGTGCTCATAAATCGAGATATTATCCCGCATTCGTATTTTCTTTGTTTTCAAGAATAAATATTTGTATTAATTAATTTTGTGTTTTTAGGTAATAAATAAAGCTCGGAGAAACCGAGGAGCCCAAAGAGCGAAGAATTGGAGTCGAGCATCTATGGAGCGAGAAAGCCAAAGCCGCGCGCGTAACGGTTGCAACCCAACAAGTAGCAACTCATCTACAAGACATGGGCTTGAGCTAGACCCGACCCACGACCGGATCCGAGCCCGTACACTCCAAGCCGTTGAGATCTCATCTTCTGCATCCTACGCTCGCTGCCTCCTACGCATCGACCCTTGATGTCTCCGCTCCACACCCGATCACTCCGAGTCTCCCTGAGCCGTTCAGATATCACTCCCTAGATCCTACACTCGCCGCAGCCTTCCTCATCGTCCATCGCGCGCTCGCTTCACATCGAAACACCCTACACCTATACCACTCGAGCTAATCCTCATTTCTCCCTCACCTTTCTCTTTCTTCTCCCACGATCTCTCGAGAAAACCCCTACCCAACCATACATCCACCTCCTTCTTCCCACGCCCATGGCGAGAGCTCCATCATTACCTCTATCCCCTTCTTCGTCATCGCAATCACTACCGCCTTCTACTCCGCAACCCTCTCTCTCTTATTTATCTCTTTCATAGCTTCTCTTCAACCTAGAAGCTAGGTTAGAGATAAGTTAGACTTAGGGTTTTCATCAACCACCCCGCATGGTCGATTCAGAGGAAGGCAAGGCGCAAATCAGGTTTGGGTTTGTGTGTAACGAAGTTTGAATTATTGTTGAGAGATATAAATTGATGTTTTTATGGTGAGAGAAAGGAGTCAATTTTAGGGTTCATGTTTAGTTTGCAATTTTAATTAAATCTGTTTTTTATGTTCATCATGTTCTAAACAATTTTGCTAGGATTAAAAATGAAACCCTAACTCTGTGTCTGTGGTTCAACTTGAATTGAAATGTTTTGTATGCTTTAAACTTACAAGAGAAGCTCAATTTTAAACACCTCAATACCCTGCTCTCACAATGGATGCCTTGTATCCATTGTAGTTAGGCTAACAGTGTATTGAGAGTGTTTCAGCTCATATTTTAATTGTTATTGCTATTTCTTAGGTTAGTTGTGCTTAACTAGACATCTAATGCTCTGAGTAGTATTCTTAGCTGATAATTGAGGTTTCATTGGGTGAAACTCCTTAGATAGGTGATAATTATGACACTTTATCCTTGTCTGTCACAGGAACAAAACTTTCTACTTAGTTGAATCCCATAACATGAAATAGGGTGGATTTGATAATCCTAGTGCTTTAAACCTTACCACTTTTAGTTTATCTTGAGTTCACTGTCACAACCTCCAACACAGTCGTAAAGACTATAAACAAAACTTTTATTTGTGACACCATCCCTGAAAACAGTTGAGAAAGCCTTAGAGTAACCTTGCACATACTAGTTCTCTGTGGAAAGACTGTGCTTGCCACTGCCTCCAAAGGCTCTGTGCACTTGCAGATTAAGACGTAGGAAATACGCTTTTGAGCTCCTACCACTTGCATTTCCCATGCTTAAAGTATTCTTGTAGTTTAATATCATCCCAAATTCCATCATTAGTAATGAGATGTTTCGCAAAGATACAATCTTTCAGAAAGTTGATCGGTTAAGTGAGGTGGATATTACGATCACCAATCCTCTTTTCATCCCAAATGTTAATGTTAGACCCATCTTCAACATGCCAAAAATTGTATTTCTGAATGTTTTCAATCCCTCTGAATGTGCCTTCCATATCTAGGAGTCCCACATGACCTTTAGTATATCTGTATTGATTATAGTTTTATTTCTTATTTATTTAGCAGACATAATGAACGAGAAAATAACTCTTTGTCTTGGGTGATTCTCCACCTCATTTTAGTGATCATAGCGTTGTTAACAACTTCTATGTTCATGAAGTAATTTTCAAGTGATCGAATGATCAATACGAAACTTTTCGAGTCGATGTCAAATGATTGTCTCACACAAATCATGTAAGATGTTTCAAGGCAATTTTCACATGATCATCTTTTGACTTATTATTTAGTTTCCAACAAATAAATTGTTTCCAACTAAACTCGACAAGAATAATGATGAACGTAGCTAAAGCAAAAAGATTTCAACACATATTTCGAGAAATAGACAAGCGAGATAAACTCGGTTCGAAATATGTATAATATAAAAGTCTATATAGATATACGACTTAGTCTCATTAGGAGATAAAATAGAATAGACTTCTGAGTGATAGATAAGTTTTAGTCTCCACATAACTTTTGTCGATGAAGTTCCTCCAAGCTTTCCTCAGTAGACCTTCGTCTTTAATCGATGAACGTCGTGAAGTCTAAAGCTCAACTACACATTCTATCATAATCCGAGACATAGCTATAAGTAGACTAGAAATCAAGACTTATAGTTTTGATCGCCTAAACTTAACAAACAAGCTTGAGATAGCAACGCTTGCGAGTTCGACCGAGCAATGCTCTAACATGCATATTCCAAGATCTGGTTGCAATCCGGCAGTGTAGGAGAATGTGTTATGCAGATTCGGGGGCTATATGACACCTTGGGAAAATATGGGCATTGGTAAGGTAAATTTGATGAAGGATAGTAAATGTAGGAAAACCTTCATAGGGTGTTTTGCGCACAAAAAAAAACTGTGTTTTTGGTGGATTAGGAAGTGTTCACAAATAGTTGGTATTGGGAAACGGTTGTTGAGACTGGTATTGTGCCAGAGTTATTATATGGTGCTTCATTTTTAGGAAGGTGGATGTTTATGATAATAGACGCAGTTGAAGGTGGTAGCTGGTTGAGGTTAGTTTGGATCCACAAGTGAGAAATTAAGCCAATGAGTTCCGCTACTGTTTGAAATTGTTGACATTTAATGGAGGGGTGGGTGATGTGGAATCCAATTTGTTGTGGTGGATGCGGAAGTGTCTATCTCTATCTGCTCTTCTAAGTGTTGATTGATGGTGGGTATGAGGGAAAAAGTTGTCCATATTGATGGTTGGCTGAAATGGCAAGTGTAATGTTTACGGTGAAAATTGGGTGTTTGCTTGCGATATTTCTCCATACATAAGGTAACCCATACAAAATTCTGTTATTCATGAATGGTTCACAATATATTTATAAAAATTGTTTTATTGTGGCTTACGCTTTTCCTAATTCCTAATTTAGTTTCAACATATTTGTCAAAATTAATAGACAACATATATATAGTAAAAATAGTGTTGTGTTGGTGAAACACTAAGCTTATGTTGAAACTAGATTTGGTTTAAATCAATTTTTTCCTGGTTTATTATTCAGTCCGACTTACAGGTTGGCGTATTTGGTTTCAGCGTGAAGTTGTGTTAGTGAAATGACAATATTATATTGAAACTAGGTTCGGTTTTAACATGTTTTGACAAAATTAAATGGATGTTGAAGCTAATATTTTACTGGTGAAATTAATAAGTTTATGTTGAAACTAAATTTGGTTTCAACGTATTTTTGCCTAATTTTTGTCTTCGAAACCAAGATTGTCAGTGAAATGTTTGTTTTTTTTTAGGTTTGGATAATTACATGAAAGAGGTGGTAGATAGACACACCTTTATGTTTCATCGTTATACATAACATATTAACACAACGAATGTAAAATGTGATTTGCATTTTTCAGAAATACATAAAAGCAAATAACATGGGAAAGACTAACAGAGTTCTTGATCCTACAAGTGATAAGTATGATGCTCCAAGGAATATCTTGGTCATTCCCTAAACTGACTTCTTGACCGTTGATTACATCACTCTCAATTATCACACCAGTAAAATTAAGATTTCTCTTCAATTGAATTTCCAAATCACGTACCTTTGTCTCATCCATCAGTGGCCCAATCACCTTTCTAAGGTGGTCCATTATTGATCCAGTGAATTACAAAAGAACGCTTTCCTTTGTGAGAACCGAGTGATCCGTCCAGGTATCGTTTTTTGGGGACCATGGTTTTTTTTGGGGGGACCATGGTTTTTTAGTTATAAGTTCGGTTAGTTGCAAAAAACCTTTCCCAACCGAACATAAGTTCGGTTAGTTGCAAAAAAACATTTCCCAACATAACGTAAGTTCGTTTAGTTGCAAAAATATTTCCCAACCGAACATAAGTTCGGTTAGTTGCAAAAAATAATTACCAACCGAACTGGTCAGTTCGGTTAGTTGCAAAAACATTTCCCAACCGAACATAAGTTCGGTTAATGCAAAAATCGCAAAAAATATTTCCTAACCGAACACACCAGTCCCCAAAAAAACCATGGTCCCCAAATGAAGATTCTAAATCATCCACAATCACATTCCAGACTGGTCCTAATAAGCTACTGGGCCCATCATTGAACCCATTATGGTCCTCTTTTTTTTCCAAAAATTTCTTGTAAGAAGAGAGTTGATCCCGTGATCTGTTGCTCATATAAATTATCCATTTATCCCGAGCCATAATAATGCATATGCCTAATATATCATTTAAACCACGAACTTTGTGTGCCGTAATTCTATATTTTTGTGTATGATAAAATATTCTTACTAGTTATTCTGTTATTAAAAAATATTGTGGCCGAATTCTCATTTTACTTACTAGTTATTATGTTTGATTTTTGTATTCTGGATTGTTATCTAAATTTTAAATATATGGTTGGACAATTTTTATGGCTTAGACATTATTTTAAAATTAACTTTAAAATTTTAAGCTCAAAATGTATAAACCGCCGGGCTTATAGGTTTGTAGGTTCTTATTTATGTATGATCTAGGGAACCCGGGTTGAACCACTGGTGGATCCGTTTAACTCTGACCCTATAATTTTTTTTCGAATGCGTCTCCAGAGAAAAATGGATAATTATTTCAGAACATTAATCTATTAAACGAGTAAGTCCGGATTAAGAAGGAAAGAATTGAGATTAGGGGAGAAAATTTGGATAATTATTTTGGAAGACGGTTTATGGAGAGCGAAAATTGAATTTTCACCAATACTATTAATACATGGAGTTTTTATTGTAATTTTTATTAGTGTCTATATGGTATCAGAGATTTATAGATAATTAATAAAGTATGAGCAATTGGAGTTGGGATATATTGCCAAATGATTAGGGGATATTCTGATATGAATCTTAAGCTATTTCTTACTTTTGTAAATGTTATTAAAGGGATCTTATAGGTTTGTAGGTTCTTGAATTTGAAGAGTCTCTCCCTCCGTAATAATAAAGATCTGTAGGCTGTTCATTGCGTTATTATTATTATGCATATACTATTAGCCTCATGACATGGAGTTTTTATTGTAATTTTTATTAGTGTCTATATGGTATAAGAGATTTATAGATAATTAATAAAGTATGAGCAATTGGAGTTGGGATATTTTATTGCCAAATGAGTACCGGGGCTTATATAACATATTCCCTGTTATTATTATTATGCATATACCTATTAATACCCAATTGCTTGTTCTTAATGTATAAACCGCCGGGCTTATAGGTTTGTAGGTTCTTATTTATGTGTAATTCTCATGATTCTGATCTAAAGCTTTAATGATAAATTGCATATACCCCCAATTGCTTCCAAAGGTACGAGTCGATTTTTTTGGGCAATGACGTGTTACTTAACTGTTGATTTAACGGTGTTGAAGAAAATGGGGATTAAAAATGAATTACTTGTATATGGGGTATTTTGTACGATTAACGGGGGGTGAATCAAAATGACCCTAAAAGAAAAGAAAGGGATGCTTGTGATTGTATTGTTAGTACTTAGTACTTTGTATCCCATACCCAGAGTGCCAGTGGAAGAAAATATAAGGAAGTGAAGAGGGGTGAGAATTATGTGGTTCTTAAGTTGTAGTGTTGCGGGAACCACTAACATCTGTATATCTTATCCCAAATCTCAATCTACTGAAATGAAAGAAGATTAATTGTTTATATATACATGAAAATTTCCATCCATTTGTTTCTTAGTTGCATCCACTAGTATTCTCTGCTAAAATGGCTACTCATGCAGCTCTTGCTTCTTCAAGAATTCCTACTAACGCTAGAATTTCTTCTAAATCCTCTTCTCACTCTTATCCATCATCTCAATGCTTCTCCAAGGTTTGTACTATCTAAATTTGCTTTAAGAAATTTCTAATTACTTAATTAGATTGTGGTTTGTATGTTTTTACTGAGAGGTTCAAATTTGATTAATTTGGTGAATGCAGAGAGTTGAGGTTGCAGATTTCTCAGGATTGCGATCAAGTTCGTCCGTAACTTACGCAAAGAATGCAAGAGAAGCGTCTTTCTATGACGTCGTTGCTACACAACTCACTCCTAAGGTGCACTATGATCTTCTTCTTTTTTTTTCTTTGGACTTGATCAGTGTTAGATGGTTGGTCATGAAAGAACTTTTCATTTCTGTTATGTTTCAAATGTGAGAGTTAGATATTGATCTAGGCAAATGAAATAATGAATTGAGCTTGGTGTATTTTTTTTTTTTTTTTTTTTTTTTTTTTTTTGCCATTTAGATATCCGTCTAAGCAGTTGAATTTGTTTTGTTTATTAGATTGCTGCAGGGTCTGCACCTATTAGAGGAGAGACCACTGCTAAGCTAAAGGTGGCTATCAATGGTTTTGGACGTATCGGTAGAAATTTCCTCCGATGTTGGCACGGAAGGAAAGACTCACCCCTCGAGGTTGTTGTTCTCAACGACAGCGGTGGTGTGAAGAATGTAAGTGTAGCAATTGAATTAAGACTGTTCAGTTTTGCCATTTCCCCCCTTCAGAGTGGTGGTTAATCCGATCTGTATGAGCTCGTGAGGGGTTTCCATTGTTAAGCTAATGATTTTCCGTGGCTGCACTGCAGGCATCTCACCTTCTCAAATACGATTCCATGCTCGGAACATTCAAGGCAGAGGTGAAGATCGTAGACAACGAACACATCAGTGTGGATGGTAAGATAATCAAAGTTGTCTCAAACAGAGATCCTCTCAAGCTACCATGGGCAGAAATGGGTATTGATATCGTTATCGAGGTATTCATATTCACCTTTTAAACCTCCACACAGTTTATTTAACAACTCAATTATAACATAAGGTCTCACAAACTGTAACTCTTACAGGGAACTGGAGTGTTTGTAGATGGCCCTGGTGCAGGGAAACACATTCAAGCTGGTGCCAAGAAGGTTATTATAACTGCTCCAGCCAAAGGAGCTGATATCCCAACATACGTCGTTGGAGTGAATGAAGGAGATTACGGCCATGATGTTGCAAATATTGTTAGGTTGGTGTATTTATTTTCTTCTTTCCATTCTAAATTTGGATCTTTTTGCTTTTGGTTTTATCCCATTTTATTAAGCTTGTAAACTTCAAAATTCCACAGCAATGCTTCTTGCACCACAAATTGTCTAGCTCCATTCGCCAAGGTTTTGGATGATGAGTTCGGTATTGTTAAGGGAACAATGACCACCACTCACTCTTACACCGGAGACCAGGTAACAAATTACTATTCTATGAAAGTCATTTTCCATATTTTTGTTGTTGATGTAGGAGATATTTAGCAGGAAAATTTTTTCAGTTTAAATATATTTTGACACTTATTGATCTGCCAGATAAATGTCAAAGAGCACATATGAGGATATTTTTTTCACTTTAAATATATTTTGACAGAGACTCTTGGATGCATCTCACCGTGATTTGAGGAGAGCGAGGGCTGCTGCCTTGAACATAGTACCAACTAGTACTGGAGCAGCCAAGGCTGTGTCATTAGTCTTACCTCAATTGAAGGGAAAGCTTAACGGCATTGCACTTAGAGTTCCTACTCCTAATGTTTCCGTAGTTGATCTAGTTATTAACGTCGAGAAGAAGGGACTTTCAGCTGAAGATGTCAATGCCGCTTTCAGAAAGGCTGCTGATGGACCAATGAAGGGAATATTGGCAGTGTGCGACTTACCACTTGTGTCAGTTGATTTCGATGCAGTGATGTCTCAACTACCATCGACTCATCTTTGACCATGGTCATGGGTGATGATATGGTTAAGGTGGTTGCTTGGTATGATAACGAATGGGGATACAGGTATTCTTGTTATCCATGGTGTATAATTTATTGTATGCCTCAAATAACCACCATAATACCGTTCTATGAACCACATTAACTAATCGTACGGAGTATTTCCTTGCAGTCAACGAGTGGTCGATTTGGCACACTTGGTGGCGAGCAAGTGGCCAGGTGTATCAGTTGGAGGAAGTGGTGATCCATTGGAAGATTTCTGCCAGTCAAACCCAGCAGAAGAGGAGTGCAAAGTTTATGAAGCTTAATTCCGTTCCTTATTAGTTGTTGTTTGGTTAGGAGTTCTCTATTATATCTCACTGAACAAATATGTTGTTCATAGAGAGGTTAAGGTTTCCCATTGTTCTTTTTTTTCTCAGGAAATACTTCTTTTGTAATTGAGAAATTTGTCTCAGCTTGATCAGGTCCGGAAGAGAATAAATTAACCAAAGCAAATGTATTAAATTTGTGATTATTTGTATAAACAAAATCAGCGTTTCTCCGGGATATCACCGTGGAGCAGTGTCCATCCATTATGGAGAAAAAGAAATTAGTGTTTACATATTTTTGTCAGAGTTCAAAAAAACATCTGAGCATTTTGTTTTTTTACAAAGTCTGTACATGCTGTAAAAAGTATGAATTTTGGTGTGCTCCTTGGTACTGCACATTGAAAGATTGGGCTGGCAGTCATACATGGGGACTTAAAAGCCTGAAAACGTTTTGATACTCAAAGCAGAGATCCTTAATGTGCTAACTTTCAGATATTGGTATAAGCAAGAGCCTTTCCTTGGGTTATCATGCAACAGGTAATGAAGTCTGTTAATACAGAATCTGATTGCACTGTCACATGAGGGTTGAATTGCACCGTTTCAGTAGCTCACAAAAGTTGCCTAGTTCCAAAATATCTCCCATCAAAAAATTGATTATTATCCCCAAAGAATGCATTGGTTGGTATATGAGAATTTAGTGAGCGAAAGATGAGAACGCCAACACACAGCAGAAGTTTACTTCAGTACAAATGGTAGTTTCGGGTAGTTCGGCTCGGCAAGCACCTGACCAACTCATTCATGGGCGACAAACATGTGCTACAGATTTTTCAGTTCAGTATGTGTTCTCCGCATTACTAGAGGTAAAAACATACATTTGGTGATCAGCTTGAACGTGATACAAATATTTTCAGAAACTGCGTGTACCTGTTAATGATAGATCACATACTAGAAGCTGTCGATCATCTGTCTGACCCAGAATGAGCTAAGGATTATATGCTTTTACTCTCATGTCAGACATAGGAGATGAAATCTTGAGTACAACTCATATGCTAACTTTGTCCTCCGTTTAAGATTTCTTGGGCAATATCATTCTTTTCCATCCAGACCAAAGGCATTGGACACCCTGCACCATCCTTTCTTCCAGAACTCTGAGCACGCCTTGCATTCCTCGAGACATACTGATGAGGATAGGGAGATAGAATCTGACCTCTTGAAATGTTACAGATGCAATGATGAACTTAATAACATTAACTTCAGGATTTTAATATGTTGGTTGCAACTGAAAAAGCTTTTTATTATGTCGAAAACATACAAAAGCTGAACCAGACATGGTTAACAACTTAACATTGCCCAAACAACCATGAAACCAATAAGCCTGCCTGGATGAAAACTAAGAACAAAAACTAGAGCCCTAGTCTCAAAGTTTTGCGAGAAGATTGCTGCAAGTATTCAAAAATCAAATGACAAGTACAAAATTGTTCAGAATTATCATCTAGGAGTACTAGTAACAACCCTAGCACCAACTCTATCAAGACTACTAACCACAGCTGCAGCTTTCAAATTCCCCTGTGTCATAAATGCTTCCACCATTTTCTTTCCAATTTGCTTTCCCCTCTCTTCACAATCCGTAATCGCTACTGCAGTCGGTCCTGCTCCACTAATAGTGCACCCAAAGGCACCAGCATCCATAGCCGCTTTCTTCACACCAACCATACCAGGGATCAATGGTGCTCGATTAGGTTCAACAATCTTATCAGACGATAATGCTAAACCTAATGCTTCCAAATCCCCTTGCAGAATTCCAGCTACTAAAGCACCTGCTTGACTAGAATTCCAAATGTGCTCTTTCATTGTAATCTCAGTTGGCAATACTGCTCTCATTTTCTTAGTCGGAGCTTCAAATTCCGGATTCACAAGAACAAAGAACAAATCTTTATCACCAGGAAACGGCAACCGCACTAAATTCAATGGACTGTAATTTTGAATGAGAACAAATCCACCCATGATTGCTGGTGCTATATTATCAGCATGATAACCAGAGACTTTAGCTTCAGAATCAAGTCCAGCTAAAACAAGATCTGAAATTTCTAATTTCCCCCCGAATAATTCATTCACTGCTATTGCAGCCGCAGCAGCACTAGCAGCACTTGAACCAAGACCACTCCCCAAAGGCAACCCCTTTTCAAGAGACAAAGAAAGACCCACTGATTTGATTCCTAACATTTTCATAACTGAAATTGCTGCGATTCCAGCACAATTCCATAATGGATCCTTACTCAATTTAGATGAACAATTTCCGATTCCATTAATAGACGAAATCTGAATCTCACCTGGCTGTACATTTGGATCAATTGACAGAGTAACATAATCACCAACCCCATCAACTGCACAACCAAGAAAATCAAACCCAGGACCTAAATTTGCTACTGTTGCTGGTGCGAAAGATCTCAACGAATCAAACACCGGTTGGGGTTCAGATGTGATTTTTAGGGTTTTAAGATTGGTACAACATCTAATCAGACTTTGACAACGATGGATTGGAAGATATTGGTTGAATCTATTTGTTGATGGAGGAAGTGAGATGGGTTTCAACGAGGTTGCCATTAATGATGATAGTCAAAGAGAAAATGAGATAAAAAAAAATCACAGAGAGTGAGGAGGTGTTAGGGTTTTGTTTTGTTTGATTTGTAGTGGGAATCCACTAGGCTGAGCTCAGGTGACCTAATTTTTAGTGACCTCTCTCTATCACCCACCGCTTTGTCTTGTAGTAATGTCAAGGCACATGCAGCTTAGGTACTCTGTAAGCGTACATCGGCATTGCATTAACAAATTTATCTCTTCTTATAAACTACAATTATTGGAGCCAAAATGTCTCCCTTTTAAGACATTCAGTTCCCTCGTTATAACACTATAAAAATTACAAAATGGAGCAAACTCTTGACATTTTAAACTACTGATTCAACAACGAATTGATCGTGAAGTTATGTAACACCATCAAAATGGCTGTCTGGGGACATATCCTTTTCAGACCTCATTGAACCGCAAGGTTCATCTTCTCCGTTGCTAGCAAAAGAAGCTTTTCTTTTGGCCTTGTTCTTTACTGCCTCTGCTTTATCATCAACAAATGATAAGAATGTATTAAAACGTGCTGCCCGTGAAGTACTGCCTTGATTTGAATCGTTAGCGTCAATTTCCGAGGGATGGCGTCGACTGAATTTGCGTAACATCAGAATGAAGTATATGAGGAGAGCCAAAAAACAAGCAATTCCACATATGAGGAACAGACCCCAGAAGCTCTTCAGATGAAGTTGGTCAGAATCAATCTGTGTGCTCTGTGAACTACATGCACTTCTGGATAGCCACTTATCATGGATCCTTTGGAGATCGCCATTCTCTGACAGCGTCAAAATGGCTGTTGACATGTCAACAGTTAACGGAGAATCACGTGGAAATGCCTAAAGAAGAGAACAGGAAAAGCGCGTTTAGAAAGAAAAGATCAATGAGACCTCATTAAAGATCTTATGGGATACGCATGGTAACAATATGCGTGGGTAGAGATTCGATACTTACAAAACCCCACCCGCTTTTGGTGAATTCTTGGCCAATCACTGAAAATGTGCACTGACTTGAGAGGAAGAGCTCTATGTAAGGTCGTTCATCAACCACGGCGGCAACAGTCCCATTTTGGAGGGCTTGTGCATATGCTTCGGGAGACCCAAGAGCAATGAGCCTAGATTCGGGAATGTTGAGTTCCTGAATCAAGTAGTTTTCAGCAAATGATCCGACCTGGTATCCAATTGGGTCTTTGCTTGTTATCAAGCTTTCAATTCCTTTAATGGATGAAGATAGCTGTTGCACTGTTAGGATTGAAGTCAAACTAGCAGTGTAGCTTGAGTTTATTATCAGAACTACGAAGAGCCATATGATCAGCACCAAACGACCAAGAGTGCTCACCGTGTTTTCCCCTGCGCAGATGTGAAAGTGAGTGCAAGAAATTAACTAATTCTAAGTTCAGACATTACAAGCTGTTAGCTAGTCATCAAAGTGGCTTCACTTACTGTGGGCGAAAAATAAAGTTGAGAAGCTAAACCTGCAATTTAAGAACACGGGCATATTAGCATCGTGTCAGTCAAGATTCAAAGTTATGATCAAATAGATTCCATGAGAAACACAAACTTTATACTGAAAGCCGTAAATAAATTTATTGTTTCAGCTCATCGATCATTAACAATGAAGGGTTTCACTGAACACTTGTATGCAAGTGTGTATTGTACTCACCATAGAATCGTGACAATTTGCTTCCTAGGCGGGCCACGAAATTCGTCATTCATCCTATGCTCCAAAATCCACACAACTGCTCCCACAACAATGAAGAAAGCTGCTGTGACAGCCCACATCTGCGCACTAAACGGCCGCAAGAAAGCCCAAGCACTTGAATTTGACCTCTTAACCGGAGCCACTACAACAAGTCCTGACTCGATATATGGCTGTGTAAAATCCACAATCTTGGTCCTGTTTGTTACAATTGCAACGTCACCCACTACAGCATCAAAGACCTACAGAGCAATATTAGACTACATTAGTAAATTAAACCAACACCCAACTGTATCTTCAATTTCATAGAGGAGAAAAGGAACCCGTGTTTATATTTTTGGAACTCACGTCTAATGTAATCATATGTACAAGCTCAAAGTAGCTTGGGTTCTTAAGACCATCGCCGTATGGGATGAACTTATATGGAAGGGCATATGGGAGTAATGCTGCTGCAGCGAGAAATACATCTATGCAGTATCCCTTCATCATGTCAGTAGTGTCTGGAACTTTAGAGACAAATTCTTGATAACTAACTCTATCAGGTACACCAATTCTCAGTTGTTTCCCGTTGTCCGGGAAAACCCATCCCCGAGGCTTTACTGTTGTTTCCCCAGGCCAAATTACACTAAATAGTTTCTGGTTTGTACTTGAACGATTTGGAGGCTTCGAGTAGAGAGTCTCAGGGGCACAGTAGATAACCCAGAGTAATTTGACCAGTACCCAATCTGTCGAAACCCAGTTCCAATAACATTGATCACATCGAATGCAGGACGTACGACTGACCTATCTGGATTAAATTGAAGAGGACCTGTCAAACCTGTCATATTAGTCTGCAGTATATTTTCCAGGAACTGCTTTCCTTCATCAAAAATACTCATAGCTTCAAGGTGTAGAGCCCTCCTCTGAAATTATTTAACCTTGAATCATTAGAGAAAGAAATTTTTCCACCCTGCTCGAAAAATTTATCAAGGGCATGTGCGATCATCCAAACAGTATCGTAAGCGTATAAACCATAGGGGTTCAAATCAATGGAGCCACCGCTAAGCTGCTTCCATCTAGAGATAAAACGTCTTTTCCTTTTTGAATCCGGAGTGTGTGGACGAAATGTAAGAACACCTTGCACTGTATCCGCAATTGCAGTAGAAAGAGGAGATTTTGAATCCAAAACCGTTGAGAGCCAAGTGGTAGTAATCCAAACATATCCACTGTCCATCATTTGAAGATTCTTAGCTACATCAAATACCATGAGACCTGAATTAGCGTAAGTATGTAAAACAATTATCCGCGATTCCATCAATGCAAGCTTAACCAATACATCTGTAATTTGATCCCGGTTTGGTTCTGTGTAATTTGGAGGAAGTGCTGCTTTATAAGCAATTCTACAGCGGCGTTCTGCGAGTTTATCACCTAATGCAGCAATACCATTCCGTCCTTGATCATCATCAGTGAATACCGCAATTACCTCTCTCCAACCATAATATTTAACCATATCAGCAATTGCTGTCATCTGGAAAAGATCGGATGGGGCTGTCTGAACAAAGAAGGGGTACTGAAGCGCATTGAGGGTGGGATCCAAAGCAGTGAAAGACAACATAGGAACTCGGAGTTCATTTGCAAGATGTGAGAGAACATGCGCCATTCCAGAATTTTGTGGGCCAATTATTGCCACTATATCCTTCTCCATGAATTGCAAAGCTGTGATCACGAATGGGACTCAGATCAAAAATCTCTTTAGGTAATACAACATTTCACTAGGATCACGGCAGAACTAGTTGAATAAATGAAAAGGTTAAAAGTCTTATGACTCTGGAAATTTCGTAGCAATCTAAAGGGTTTGGGGACAATTACAATGAATAGATTATGAGCTACATTAGAGAGATGTTGAGAGTAACAATACCTCCAATAAGGCTAAGAAATCCACTGGTGTTGGAGTCATGCAAAGTAAGAACTAATTTGCTTCCACGTAGTACTCTTGGGTCTGAATTAACGTCTTGAACAGCTGCTTCCATGGCAATCTTCGCAACTTTTCCATTGATGGTACCAACGGCGTACATAGCCCCGATATTTACAACGGCAGGTCTGGCACCCCCATTTGCCAAAACCCCAAATTGAAGAACTATCAATAGCAGTAAAAACCAAGACATTTTCATGGTACCACAATACAATGAGAGATGTACTAAAATTTCACACCCATTCGTAGCTGGTTTTGAGACTGATCCAAGGAACTCAAAGTCTGAAATCGAATTGATGAAAATATGTTTAATACGCGCACCCTAGAAACAACTAAATTTTAGCATAACTCAGTGCAGAAAGAGATACCAAAACACCAATTTAATGAAAGAACAGTAATTTCAGAATCCTTAAACAAAATAAATTGTTTAGGAGGGAAAGGAAAAGGTCTTGCGAACCGGATAAACGGAAACCCAAAGCAGTAAAAATGAAGTGAACACAAATTTATGTCATACTAAAAGACTACAACAAGAAATAAGAACACTCCTAAATTCTACTGTAGAAGAGAAACAAGTAGGGATGATAAAAGCTACCATAAAGATGAGAAAGTCATAGCGGAATCTCAGGTAGCACAACTATTGATACAAGCTCCCACTTTGTTCAGACATTTATGATAAATATGTAGAACAGGAAGAAGAAGAAAGTGAGTGTAACAAAGATATGAGCAACACAAAGAATATAGATGAAGCACAACTCCAATGGAAAGAAAAAGGTCTGAGTTTTCACATGAAAGAATAAGACTTTGAGTGAGAGAATCACAGCCCACTAGTTAAGTAGAACAGTGGAGAAGAATCCTCACTTTGAAAACAATATTATAAAAATTAAAAGTAATGTTTGATGAAAGCAAAGAAAAACCAATCAATTCGAGCAGTCAATTGACTGGTTTGAGATATTTTGATTAGTTTCTACACCTTTTTCCACTCATCAAGTGTGTGTAGTGGTGGTGGGAGCTGGAAGTTTGTTTCAAGTTTTTTCAGTTTCCACCCAAACAGAAGAAAAGTGCACCAAAAATGAAAAATTAGTTTTCTATTTCTCTTTTTATCTCTGTAATTAGAAGCATCAATCATCAATTAGTTTTCTCATATTACTCATTGAATAGCAGCACAAAAGAAAATACAGCTAAACCCCAGGCTAAGCTTCTGGACTTTGAACTTTTAAGTTATCCACTTGCATAATAATTAAGTGGTATATTGAAAAATTTAAAAATTAAAGAAAAAGAAGAAAATATTAAAAAGGAAAATGTGATGATACCTCCAGAGAGGTTTCTATATGCTCAGCAGTCCAATTTGTATTATTGCCTTTATTAATTGGCATGTTGGTGAAAGAACGTACAAGCAGAACCGTACTACTGCATAATCTAACATTTCGAAATCAGTAAAATCGATTCTCTAGCTTTTACTGTTTCACACTGCTTCTACCAAAAGTTTGGAATCTACTGCTCTCATTTTTAACAGCAACCCTTCTATCTACTAGACCTCGTCGTGGGTCCTGAAACGCAAATAGAGGTGGAAAGTTGCTCGTCTTTGCGCTTCACGAAGCTTCGTGTGGATAAGAAATGGGAACCCACCACAAGAGGTCCTGGTCATGGATATTCTTTTCCGTAGCTCTTGGTAAAAGGAAAAGTTGGTTTATATGCCTCACAGCATCGCTGCAAAGAGTTGCTAAAATTGGACTATCAACAGTACATGGATTGGGCACATTTTAGGAGACTCGATGGTGCACCCAATGGACGCATATCATAATGACCATGCAGAAATTCTCAGAGGGTAACATGGTAAAGAGTGGTCCTGCAGAAATTATAAGCCAAAATGAATAACACATGTAAAAGGTTTTTATGGACTAATCTGTGACCACACAAGGCACTGCTTGGTTCCACAAGAAAAATTGATTCGCTGGGACAGTTTTTTGTATCATCATAAACTACAAAATAATAGCTCCCAAAAGTAAATTATGTGATATCTATGATTCACTCCACTCTCCAGAACTTACCAATGAATTATACAACTAACCTGATTACCGATAGCTTACTAGTGTTTAACTACAATATCTCTATTTCTCTTCTCTCTGGATTTCCACCTGATTCGTCTCGGTTCTCTTCGTTGCATACTGATACATCCGATTGTTGCCTCTTCGACCGGTTCCTAAATTGTTCTTCCTTCTCACTGACAAATGATACAAACCTCTGAAAGCTCCTAGACAGCGAACTCGCTTGACCAGTACTAGTAGGGGAAGAATCGGGTTCTTCAGGGAGGTGTCGCCTAAACTGCAGTACCAACTGCACAATATGTATCAAGAGGGCGAGTAAAATTGCTACTCCGCAAGAAAGGTAAAGTCCCCAAAAGCTTTTAAAGTGAAGCCTGTCCGATTCGAGTTCAGTGCTATCAGAAGTGCAACTACTACTTGACAGCCACTTATCATAGATTCTTTCGAGTTCCCCATCCTCCGAGAGCTTAAGGATTGCAGTCGAGAAATCTACAGCTAATGGAGAATCCTTTGGGAAAGCCTGAACATGAAATAAAGAAAGAAATATAAACAAAGACCATTAAATCATTATGTCATCAACTCGACTGCTTTTTAAGAGTGCACGAATAACAGGTATATATGCTTGGATCGATACTTACAAATCCCCACCCGCTTTTGGTAAATTCTTCTCCCACAATTCTGAATTTACAATGGCTTGACAGGAAGAGGTCTACATACGGGCGTTCCTCAACCAAGGCAGCGATTCCTCCATTTTTAGGACCACGTTCGAGTGCACTAGCAAATTCATCCGGTGAGCCAAGAGGGACGAGTCTAGATCTGGAAATGCCGAGCTCCTTGCTCAGATAATGTTCAGTAAAAGACCCCACTTGGAAACCAATAGGCTCATTACTTCTCATCAAACTATTAATCCCCTTTATAGGTGAAGATAGATGTTGCACAGTGAGGATTGAGGTCAGACTAGCCGTGTAGCTTGAGTTTATAATAAGAACCACAAAGAGCCATATGATTACTACCAAGCGTCCGAGGGTGCTAAGTGTGTTTTGTCCTGCAAATGACACCAAATATTGAATCTGGTGAAATTCTAAATTGCTATGGAACCCATATATGATTAGCTTTCATTCACTTACGGTGTGCAAAGAATAAAGTTGAGAAGCTAAACCTGCAAGTGAAGAGAACAAGAATGATCAGAGAATCCATAGAAGCTTTTTTTTTTCATTTAAACTGTGCATAATCCTTATCTCGAATTCAAAGAGTTAAAAATGAATGTCAATGAACATGAACTAGAAACTCACCACACTATGGTAATTACTTGATTTCTAGGAGGGCCCCTAAACTCATTATTCATTCTATGCTCTAGGATCCACACAACCACTCCTACGAAAAGAAAAAAAAACCAGCAAAAATGCACCACATTTGCGGAGTAAATGGTCTTAGGAAAGCCCAGCCCCCCGTGCTCAACTTTCTAACCGGGCTACTACATAGAGGCCAGACTCAATATACGGCTGAGTGAAATCCACAATCTGAGTCCGGTTAGTGACAATTGCGATGTCACCAACTATACCATCGAATACCTATAACCAAAACAAGAGAATTAGCAGAAATATAAGCAATTGTAACTCCCGGAATTTGCAAAAGTTTAAGCAATTATAACTAAGGTTTTAGGTAGACTTATACAAAATGCTTCTGACTCTGTACTCACATCTGTGGTGATCAAACCCACTAGCTCATTGTAACTAGGATTTTTAAGACCATCTCCGTATGGAATGAATTTATATTGCACAGCATAAGGTAACAAGTTGACAGCTGCAGTGAACACATCTATGCAGAGTCCCTTCACCACATCAGTTTTACTCACTTGTGTGACAAACTCCCTAAAGCTAACCCGACGGGGAACTCCTATTCTCAAGTGCTTTCCGTTGTTCACAGCAACCCATCCACGAGGCTTTACTGTTATATCTCCAGGCCATATGACACTATATAGTTGTTGGTCAGCACTAGAACGATTAGCAGGCTTTCCATACAGAGTTTCAGGAGGCACGACAGACAGGCCAGAATAGTTACACCAGTAGCCAATCCGTCGAAATCCAGTTCCAATTATATTAATTACATCGTAAGCAGGATTGACTAGAGATTGGTCGGAATTAAACTGGACAGGACCTGTTAGACCCAGTAAGCTGGATTGCAATATACTGTTGAGCAAAAGCTTCCCCCCTGAAAATATGCTCATCGCTTCGAGTTGAAGTCGCCCTCCGCCACTATTAAGTAATCTCGAATCATTAGAAAATGAAATGTTTCCACCGTCAATAAAAAATCTGTTAATTGCATGAGCAATTAGCCAAACAGTATCATATGCATACATCCCATAAGAGTTTAATCCTAAAGATCCACCAGTCAATTTTTTCCATCGACTATAGAACTCTCTCTTTCTTTCTGAATCAGGTATGTGCTGGCGTAGTACAAGAACTCCTTGCATAGTATCCATGGTAGCTGAGGGAAGTGGCCAAGACGAATCCAGAACAGAAGAAAGCCAATCAGTAGCTATCCACACATAACCATTTCCCATCATTCCAAGAGATTGTGCCATTGCGAAAATCTTGAGACCCAAATCAGGATTCACATGTAAGAGAACAACCCTAGACTCTACCGCTGCTACCTTCACGAGCAAATCTAGCATCTCACTGCGACTAACTCCAGTAACTGGGGGAATCCCCACTTTGTAAGAAATCCTACAACGTTTTTGTGCAAGCTGGTCTCCTAATGCAGCTATACCATTCCTCCCAAAATTATCGTCAATGTAAACTGCAATTACGTCCCTCCAACCATAGTAATCAACTATACCAGCAACTGCAGCCATCTGATACAAATCACTCTGAGTTACCCTCACAAAAAAAGGAAACTGAATTGAAGAGAGAGTCGGATCCGTGGCGGCAAATGATACTAATGGAACTTGGAGTTCGTTCGAAACTTGTGATATTACATGGGCAATAACAGATGATTGAGGCCCGATAATGGCCACACTATCTGTCTCCATGAATTGCAACGCTGTAGTCAATGATGAAAATCAAAAGACAAGCTTTACAGGTTATTTAAGCATTACCACTGGTAATTCGATAAACTTAAAAAGTAAAAATTAGTAATGCACCTTTAGCAATGCCAATAAATCCACTGCATTTTGTATCTTGCATCGTGATAGCCAATTTCGTTCCACCAAGAACAGTAGAGTTAGAATTCACATCTTCAATTGCCGCTTCAATCGCAATCTTTGCAACTCTACCAATGGTAGAGTTAAAAGTGAAAAGAGCTCCGATATTCACAACATCCGGTCTTGAAGAAGCCTTATTACCATCCCCATTCGACAAAATAACAAAGTTGAGTACCAGTAACAAAGCAAACCAGAGCAGTCTCATTGTGCGTCACCTTGCAAAATTCTAGTTACCTCCCTCTGTTTGCAAAACCAATCAGAAACCCACTAAATCTGTTAGTAAATTTCAATAGAACCCTAGTCACTAATAAGACCCTAGCTGCACAAGACATCCAAAATGAAAATAGGAAAAAGAAACCATTTGAGTTATCTTTAAAACAAGTGTTAAGGTACTTTCAGCTCAAAATAGTGAAGACCCAGATTTATAAACTGAAAACCCATTAACAAAAACCAAATAAATACCTAAAATTTCTTCTTATACACTGAAAATGAATCATCTTTTAGGAAGCAAATAGTTAAGGTTGCAGAGTTATCCGAATATGAAGAGATGAAATTGCAGAAAAGAATAATATTAAAAGGAAGTTCTTTACAGTTGCAGAAGAATCGCATTACTAAAGAGAAGAGTAAAGAGTACAGACATAAGTGTTTTACTAGTACTGAAAAAGACAGTAATTACTCACTTTATTATTGTTGCCAATGCCGTCTAATATTTGGATTTTGATATGATGAGGACTCTTCACACATATTCTTCCCATGATAGAGATGATAATGGTTATGTTTGAGAAGGCAGAAGTTTCAATTTGTTGAGTTCATACAGTATTTGGAATTCTGTTTCAAATAGGTTAATCTGCAAAGATTTTTTGTTTAGTAGGGATTAGTAACAGACAAAAAAAATACTAAAACAAAAATATTAAAAAAGATCATTTGAAAAGCGGGCCCACTGATACGTCTTACGTGATTATCATGCACATGTGTTAGTCAAATATTTCTTCTCTTGTAGTGTCCGCTTCGGACATTCAATGTTTTTTGCTCAGATGACACTGCTATAGGGAGTTATCAAACTTTCATCTGGGGTTACCAAAGTATCTTAATTCCAACAGAATCTTATGAAGGTTTGGGTGTCAACATTTTTTTGGCACTTTTGAGTGATGAGCTTGGTCAGTTCTTTTTTCTTTAAATCTCCGATCATGTCGGTGAGTTTCCATTTAACATCGCGAGTATCATCACCCAATAACTTTACGGGGTTATACTACAATGTGTGGATGGGGTTGGAGATCGTATCATCACCCAATAACTTTAATATGGAAAGTGATGGGGTTTCGGTATTTGTTATATGTAACGTCCATATTTTTTGAATGACGTATGCTCAAAGATGCGTCATTTGAATGAGATCATCTCAAGCTTGTGTTGCACGCCTAGAACATATTGGTCCGGAAAAAAAGTTGCACCATAATGTCAGTGAGAGACTGGTTAAGTGCGATATTGCACCACAATGGTGCATCATGTTAGTGGGAGGTTGGCCAAGAACATCAGGCCAGAACTGGTTATACACCATTATGGTGTTAATTATGAAACTCGTTGTCGTGAAAGCAGGTGAGCTTAGTACATGTCCATCCTCTCGATGAGTGCCAAATATTGCATATTTATACACCTTTTTATTGGCATTTAACTCATCTTTTTGTGCTCAAGAATCGAGATATTATCCCCGATTCGTGTTTTCTTTGTTTTCAAGAATAAATATTTGTACTAATTAATTTTGTATTTTTAGGTAGTAAATAAAGCTCGGAGAAATTGAGAGCCAAAGAGCGAAGAATTGGAGGCAAGCGTCTATGGAACAAAGCCAAAGCCTCACAAGACGTACAACTTGCAACCCAACAAGGAGCAACTCATCCACAAGACAAGGGCCCAAGCTATCCAAGACCAGCGACCCGGATCCGAGCCCGTTCACCCCGAGTCGTTGAGATTTCTATCTCCCACATCCAACGGTCAGCTGCTTCCACGCGCATCGAAGATTGTCGCTCCCGCTCAACACCAAATCACCCCGATTCTCCTTCAAATGGATTCATCATCTACTCTCATCCACGGCCGCTATACCGGCGCATCATCTCTCGCCACTCCGCTCCACACCGAATCAACCCATACCCCTACACCATCGACCAACTCCCCCATTTTCTCTTCCATCTTCTTTCTTCTTCCCCCATACCCTACGCAAAACCCATTCTCCACCTTCTCCTCCCTTACCCGTTCGAGAGACCATCATCACCACCTCCATCACCTCCCGACACGGCAATAGCTTCTTCATCAAGACTGCTTCACCTCTAGGTTCAGTTTTCTCCCTCTTAGCTTCTCCCAACCCTAGAAGCTAACTTAGAGAAAACTAGAACTAGGGTTTCACCAATCGGTCGACGCATGGAGCTCGAGGCGACTGACAAGATGGGAACACGATTTGAGGGTATGGGCTAACAGGTTTGCATTTAATTTCTATTTTAAAGTGAATTTAGGGTTTGGTATTTGGGGATGTATAAATGAAGAACCGTGTGTGTTAGAAACTCATGCTCAGGCTAGCCAGAGCACCAACCTTGTTTAATTTGTAGTTTAATTGTTCATTTGATGTTCTAATTTAGTTTGCTAGGTTTCCATTGAAACCCTAATTCCCCCTGTTGTGTTTTAAACTCTGTTGATTTGTTCTTGAATTGCTTAAACTATAATTATGTCTTCAATTCTAGTACCCCAGGCTTTTCTCTCACAATGGATGCCTTGTATCCATCAGAGTTAGGTTCTAAATTTGTTTTTGTGTCTTCATAATCGGACTTTAGATATAATTGTTAACTCCCTTGACTAGTTGTACTTAATTAGACAACTAGTGCTCGGGTTAGTACCCTCAACCGATATTTGAAGTATTACATGGAGAAACTCCTTAGATAGGTGGTAGAATTGACACTGCTTGCCCTTATTCAGCAGGACAAGAAAGCTCAACTTAGTTGAACACATGATAGGAATTAGAGGTGGGTGTGAAGACCCTAGTATCTCCATTATCTTGTCTTATTTCATTTTTTATTTCATCGTTATAATCTTCACATAGTCGCATCGACAAAACCCCGTTGTTACATTCCTTTGAATTCAGTTGTAGTAAAGCTTT
Organism: Papaver armeniacum; assembly: GCA_023531295.1. NCBI lineage: Eukaryota > Viridiplantae > Streptophyta > Magnoliopsida > Ranunculales > Papaveraceae > Papaver > Papaver armeniacum. The sequence continues at coordinate 181,841 of JAJJWW010007575.1, forward strand.
TGATCAATCTCGACAAGACCACAAGTCTCTGTGGTTCGACCCGTACTTGCCCTGTCTTATACACTACACATCGTGCACTTGCGGTTTAACATGTAGGCATTAAAATCTAAACACATTACCAAGCCTAACAAGTTTTTGGCGCCACTGCAGGGACTGCGTGTGCCTGATGATCCATTTCTTGCTTCACTAAAATCCATTTCACCCCCGTACATATTCACTTTGCTTTATTTAGTTGTTAGTGTAATTTGTAGTGTAACTTGTAGTGTAATTTAGTTGTTAGTTTCTTTTTCTCGCATTAGCATATTGTTTATTAGATCTTAGCCGCATATCTCGCATTCAGTGCATGCATTAGTCGTTAATCTAGCAACTCTGTGTACACTGCCAATAATCCTCGCATTTTGGCATCTCTTTTTTGTTAAACCTTTGCATCTCTCGCATTTTTACTTTTAAAGAAATTTGCATCAATATTCTCGCAGCTCACGATGCACTGCATTAACAACTCAAGTGCATCGTCTCTGTGATGGCCGAACTTGCAAATGTTTGGAGTCATTTAAACCGCATTGTTGAAATCGTTAGCTTAACTCATAGCTCTCAAGCATATCATCACACTTTGCATATCATATCTCTCGTTGTGCGGATTTTTGGAACTTTGCAGTGCTATATTCTTTTGCTTTAACTTGCACATCCCGAGAACTAAAATTTTTCTTGAGTAAACAGTGCCTATATCCGTTGCTGAGCCAACCCAAGGAGGAATAAAAAGAAAAAGGCGCAGAACTTGAGTTCACAAAGCCCCGAGAAACCCCCGCAATTCGGGTAAGTGGCTCCTTGATATGTGAATACACCGTTAGCCGAGTATGCCATGACCGTGTACTTTGAAATGTGTGGGTATATGCATGAAATTGTTTTCATATCTATGAGCTTAGCCAACCGTGTTAATGACCTCGAGAAATCACGAAATCACCCCGAGTTGATTGAAAATCTCATAAGCATCACCAGTTGCATGATAAAACCACCTGCTAGGTATTGCTCACACTCAATTGTGCTATGTGTCACTTTCATCGAGGTGTTCCGTCTGTGAACCCTTGGCCTCGACAAGGCTTGTATTCAACTCCAGCCCCTGCTGCTGTGAGTTTGAACTACAACAAGTACAACCAACTTTGCTACAAACCCCGCCGACAGGACACATCAACCGAGCTTGTTGACTTGTTGAGCCAAGTTGTAAATCCCCACTGTGAAACCAAAAAACATCAACCAACCCGGTTGTAATTTGTGTGTTGTCAAATGTGAAATGTTGTATCTCAGCTGTTGCATCTGTTGTGAACCCTTAATTTCTAGAATGACATACCAGGCTTGTCAGCTGAACTGATTGTTTGTTGTAGCATTTGTGCTTATAGCATCACCCAACCTCTGCAATCTCTGAAGTTTGTGCATAACCCTGTGACCTTGTTGAGTTGTGTGCATAATTCTATGACATTTGAAGCAAAACTGAGTTGGCTGAAACCTCTTACTTTTGGGTGATTTATGCATTAATTTCTTTGCCTTAACAAGCACCAGCTCCAGCCCCTACAGCTGTTGAGCTTGAGCTCCAACTGAGATATCCAATCTGCTTACAATTTCCGTGTGACATCAATCGGGTTTGGTTGATATCAACTATCCTGGCCGACTCCGACAACCCCGAGCATAACCACTCTATAGCATGTTGTAAAGAGCTTAACCAATTCATCTATGCATGTGTGCTATAAATTGCTCATCTGTGAATTTTTGAGGTCAACTAAACCCTGAGCATAAGCCGAGAAAATTGAAACTCACCTCCATCCCAAGTCAGTTGAGGGTGAGTTGCAAGCAGACGACCAAGTTAGTTTAAGTCTCGTTGACATGTTTGTATGCATTGACACCACAGCCACATGCCTTGAGCCAAGTGTTTGAAAACCTTTGCATGCTATAACTCAGTCAACCAAAGCTGTTGACAGCCTTGGCAAACTCGAATCGTGCTTTCGCATGGGTCATGTGTCAATCTTTGTGGTTTTTGCTTGTTTCCCTTGCTCGTGCAACATAATTTGTGCTTGGCCTTACTTGTGTAACCTTCCAGCCCAAAGACTTAACCTTGTCTTGTGCATTCTCAAGAATCACTCCTGTGTTGTAGATTGCTGTGTCATTTTGTGTGAGTTTTGATAATCGGGCCGTGCCGTGAGTTGCGCTTAAACCGTGCAAAGCGCAATTGTTATTTTTCTTGTGCTTGGCCCGATCAAGGTCACATAACTTATCTCAGTGCACATAGCCGGTTTTCAGCCGAGCTGCTCTTAACTAAGTTGTGAGAGCTTGCCAATCTCGCACACACCGAGCCCGCACAAAAACCTGGCCGTGTATAACCATTGAATCACCTACACTGTTTGCCAATAGTAGACTAAAGCCCACATTTGGCCATTCAATTCTTGGCTGCACATGTTCATCTAACCCGGGCTTTGCACACCATCTTGAGCCCACATAACTGGGCTGCAAACAACTAAGCCCACATAAGCATGTGCAATCGGGCCTTACAAAGACCACAAAGCAACCTTTGGGCTTACACCTCAATCAAAGTCATTTTCTTTTTGGGTTGTATCTCTGCAATTCGAGAACCACTAAGAACCGGGCTCGCTCACACTCGGTTGCACATAACCAAGCTAAAACCCATAAAAACCAAATCGAATCCCACATAAACCAAACTTAAGCCAAATAAACCAAAACCTACATAAACTAAACCCATCAAAACCAAAAACCGAGCCCACAACAATGGGCTTTCAGCAGCAACCTTTGGGGTTGTGCATTTGCATCACTTGGGCTTAGCTTCCCTTTGTTTTTGGAGACTTCATTGGTTAATATGCTTGATGTGTGCTAGGCTATTTGAGTTGCTAGATCATGTCGGGATTTTGTTCAGAATCGGGATGGAAACAAATCCATCGAGAGCTTGCTTATGGGCATGCTTCACAATATGAACCCCACATACCATAGTGATTTTGCGGAATATTATGAGCCTTCTCGTGCCCCGACCTTGAATACACATACCCTAATCATTATGAGCACATGTATCATCCACCACGGGTTGAAAAATAAACACTTTTCTCATACCCACTATCACTTCTCGATCAATTAGAAGCTCAAGTATCCGTTTAGAAAGGCAATTGCATGAGCAACTGGTTTAATCTAATTCCCCTAGGCAAAGATGAAATGTATGCTGTACCTTATGTGGTAGCTTAGACCACCCCGAGAATTGCTACATTTTACATGAGTTTAGGCAGTCTAGGAAAGCCAAGATAACCATGCACACATGCATCATCCATCACAGTGGGAAGTTGAACAATGTTATACTCCCCAACTCCTTGTA
>JAJJWW010007577.1:0-116265 GCA_023531295.1 Papaver armeniacum
TTTCTAATGAAACCCCCTTCGCAATAATCCAACATCAAATCTACTCCTCTCTGCAAATCTGATAAGCGCGTCTCGTTTTTAGAGAAGTAGAAGAAACCAAATCTCGTTTCCAAAACCCTAATTTCCAAAATCTCTCGTATTCCCCCTTTCTAATTCAAATCGCCAGTTCTGCTCCGTCTCTCTTTCTCTTTCTCTTTCTCTTTCTCTTTCTAGGACAAAAGAATAAACTCTCGGTCACACATATATTTCACACGAACTGGACACAATTAGGACCCGGTGGCCGGTTCCTATTTTTATAGGATTTTATGGGTAAATAAACTCTTTCAAATGAAATATTGGCCCAAAAAACCTTACTTGCCGGTATACATTATCCACTGCTTGGGGAATTTACGAGGTTTTGAATTGGTTTGGATTACGAGTAAATTTCAGTTACTATGACTACATGTTAATGACACGAATTGTCCGCAAAAATTGCACCTATCGAAAATGTATACCGGTGAACCAAGCTAGTTAATCTCGGATTTCGGTTCATCTTGGTCTTCAGCGAGACACTGGTACAACGTTGTCTCGGGAGATTCCGTTTTCAAATCTCGGTGTAATTTCGGTTCCAACTTTTATATATATAATTTTTCAGATATGTTAAGATATAATGACATAATATCCAAAAGAAACAAAAAACACAAAGGTGCGAACACTTTACCAGTTGTTTTTGGAAGTCTTTTTTGAACAAAAGAGAAAACCATAAAAGAGTACTAATTGTTCCTGGAAGTCTTTTTGAACAAAAGAGAAAAGTACAACCAGGATATTACAATTCTAATCAAAATAATTTGAATCATCATGGATATTATCATCTAGAGAAACTCCATCATTCCCGACACCACCGAGTAGCCCGTTTTGAGTGTCCAACATCGATTCCCCAGTATCATATCCATCATACTCCGAGTCAGTTGGATACATAGACTTACTTCGAGAACTACCGGCACCTTTATCGCAATGGTCTCACGTTGTTCACTAACATTCTCACGTTGTTCACTAACTATCTCTTGCAAATCATCAAAAGTTACATTATCACCATGCATCTCCAAGTCATTCAAGTTTCGTAACTCCAACCATTCATCATTTTCATCACGCTCCTCCAGGAAAATAGGATCATTAGCTTTATCACTATCGTTATATTGTTGGATTTCATATGTAACGACTTGCAATTTCTTATTATATTAGATAAAGACACTATCATTCAATTTAATTTGTGTTATGCATTTCTTTTTCGAGTGCAACCAAATACATAAGATAAGTAAGTAATTCAACTAAAACACTTAATAGTAAGCACGGGATAATTTTTTTGTTGCTTGTTGTCATAAGAACATAGGCTTAACAGTAATACAACACTCCACAATCAAGTAATTCAAAATATAGGTACCGGGAATTGTTTAATATTACTAATCGGTGTAAAAGACCAGTTTCGCTCACATGGGGAAGCAGAACTAGTAAGACCCAATACTTTGATTGCAAATTTTTGTAGAGTTGGCGCATCGATTCCTCCAAATGTAATCCACCATTCATATGTTATGTTATAAATATAAACAAAGTAGTTATAAAATCTATCTAACACAAATGTAATCAAACTTTAAACTTACAGAACAAACAAGCTTACGAGGTTGATCCTTGTTTCTTCTTCTTTGCGGCGGAGTTCCCCAAAATCCCAACAAGCATCGAGTATACTTTCTCAATTCACCTGTAGCAGCATCAAGTTCATCTTCATTGGGTATAAGCCTTTGCATTGATGTATGAAGTCCCCTTTTGATTTCTATGTACTTTGGATCTCTATCCATTTCATAAGCTTCAATATTGTAGAATATGGAAGGATTAAAATAGTATGTCGCACAATGTAGAGCATGGTTAAAGTTATTCTTCCATCTTTTCTCGAAGCAAGCCTTAATTACACCCCAAGTATGATCATCTTCATTGAATTTCACCTCTAGTTGATCCCTTGCTATTCTCATTGCATCATAAAAAGAAGGCATTGTAGGTTTGCGCTCGATATCCACTAACCTTACAACCTTAACTAAAGGCTTCAACACACTACAAGCATAATCAACATCTTCCCAAAATGTACTATTTGTAACAATTTTAAGTACATTAATTCCAAGAGTTTCTTTTGAAAATCTACCTTTTGCCCACCTATCATTCAAAAACACCATTTGTAAAGGTATTTTATACTTTTGAAGACTTTTTCGTGTGTAATACTGAGTTGCAAATCTAGTCTTTGTAGACCTATGTAAGTCTCCACGTGTCAACTCCCTCATCAAGCACAATACTTGAAAATGAGCATAAATGTATGTAACAAGTCTTTTACCTAGAATGACGGATGTCTTGATTCGTATAAGCTTGTCACCAAGTTCTTCTAGCATCAACTGCACACAATGAGCACCACAAGGAGTCCAAAATACATTTGGGTATTCAAGCATCAAATCTTTCCCAGCCTTTTTAAAGCTTGAACCATTGTCAAGTAATGAACTGAACTACATTTTCTTTCCCAACATCTTCAATTACCTCCTTTACAAGCTCACGTATGAAATTAGCATCATTCATTCTGTTTGACGCATCTACAGACATCAAGAAAACTGACCCTACCCTTTCGGACAATTCACCAAAAATTTGATAAGATGTCGCTTTTTCCCATCTGTCCAACCATCAGACATAATAGAACATCCATACCTCTTCCAATGTACCCTAAATGTATCAAAAAACTTCTTTGTTTCTGCTAACTGTTCCTTGAAAAGATTTGTGCGGATCTGATGGTAAGATGGCGCGGGCATGGCTAACATCAAAAAAAGAAACACACAAAGTTGATACAATACGAATTTAGCTCATAAAAAACTATAAGGCATCAAAAAGGATCAGTGGATGTTCTTACACTATAACCTAAAACCAAGCTCAAAGACCACAATATAGTCAAGAAGTACGGTTAGCTAAAATTTTATCTATCCAGAAACTACATACCTTTCCCATATTTACCAATTGCATATATCATTTTTTGGAAACTTGGACAACGAACAATATTAAAGATATTGAGTTCTCGGTCATCCAAGCCGAAATGATTTTCCATGCATCTTTTTTTAAATTCTCTTTTCCGAGAAGTTTCACAGAGTGGCTTGGCCAGCTTTACGATGGTGCTGTCCGCATGAGTAAATCCATTGGACCCCTAGAATTACTTTGGCTCGAATTTTCTCTTTCTCGACTACGAACAACTACTTGACTACCACTACCACTGCCCACATTAGAATGATTTTCAACTTCTTGTACCTCATGGTCCTCTCATCATCGCATCTATGATCGGACTTTTCATCAGTTGTGTGCGCCGATACATAGCATCAACATTATCCCTGTGAGCTTTCTTTAAGTTCTTTATACTGTTATTTTGTCCAATTTCATTTATTGTTTCAACTGTTGCTTTCATACATGATGCAACATTCCCTTTGACTTGTGTGATATGCTGCTTAAGCCTAGTAATTCCACCACCACGTATTTCTTTGTTACAAAGCGTACAGCTTAGTATCCTCGGAAATGCAGGATCTTTACATATAGCCCATTTCCATGATGGATCTCTAGTTTGAGTCTGACTAGAAGATTGAGGAAGTATTGACCCACATGTAGTTTTTAAGTTGTTCGAATTGGATGCATTAGAAGAATCCATAATCATAACCTGAAATGTCAAATTGAAATTATGAGAACAGTTCTTTCATCAATGAAAGATTAGAGAAAACTCAAAGACAACAATAAGCAAACTCTACCCAACTGAACTTGGTTACTAAAGAGATCAATAATAGCTAAACCTTCAATTACTATAACCCTAACATGCATCAAACACTGTCAAAACTATGAAGTGAACTAAATCATTAATGACCTCACCAGCAAATCAACAAGAACCCATGAAAAACAGATTCAGCAATTAAACAAAGAAGACTTCAATTGAAATTCAAAACCCTAATCTCAGATTAACACCACAAAACCAAATCAAATTGCTTGTGACTCACAATATGATACAAAATCATAGAAAAGTTCTCAAAACTAAGTGAAATTCAAAACCCTGATCTCAGATTTACATACCTTCCTTCGATCATGTGAGAGAGAGTCAGAGACTGAAGAAGCAAACGAAGTGAAGAAGAGTGAATCCGATAGGGATTATAGGATTATTTAGGTTCAATTTACTAAAATACCCTATCTCGGTTGACTAAAATCATTGGAATTTCGACCGATATACCGATTTTCCAAGTAACTTTCCGTCTCGCCGAAATTTCTTGTTTCGCTATGCTATGGGCCGAAAAGGGAACATTCGGCGTAATTTCGGCCGAGATGGCCGAAATTGACAACCTTGTGCCGCACAATGTAGAGCATGATTAAAGTTATTCTTCCATCTTTTCTCAAATCAAGCCTTAATTACACCCCAAGTATGATCATCTTCACTGAATTTCTCCTCTAGTTGATCCCTTGCTATTCTCATTGCATCATAAAAAGAAGGCATTGTAGGTTTGCGCTCGATATCCACTAACCTTACAACCTTAACTAAAGGCTTCAGCACACTACAAGCATAATCAACATCTTCCCAAAATGTACTATTTGTAACAATTTTAAGTGCATTAATTCCAAGAGTTTCTTTTGAAAATCTACCTTTTGCCCACCTATCATTCACAAACACCATTTGTAAAGGAGTTTTATAATTTTGAAGACTTTTTAGTGTGTAATATTGAGTTGCAAATCTAGTCTTTGTAGACCTATGTAAGTCTCCACGTGTCAACTCCCTCATCAAGCACAATACTTGAAAATGAGCATAAATGTATGTAACAAGTCTTTTACCTAGAATGACGGCTGTATTGATTCGTATAAGCTTGTCACCAAGTTCTGCTAGCATCAACCACACACAATGAGCACCACAAGGAGTCCAAAATACATTTGGGTATTCAAGCATCAAATCTTTCCCAGCCTTTTTAAAGTTTGAACCATTGTCAAGTAATGAACTGAACTACATTTTCTTTCCCAACATCTTCAATTACCTCCTTTACAAGCTCACGTATGAAATCAGCATCATTCATTCTGTTTGACGCATCTACAGACTTCAAGAAAACTGACCCTTTCGGACAATTCACCAAAAAGTTGATAAGATGTCGCTTTTTCCCATCTGTCCAACCATCGGACATAATAGAACATCCATACCTCTTCCAATGTACCCTAAATGTATCAACAAACTTCTTTGTTTCTCGCTTAACTTGTTCCTTGAAAATATTTGTGCTAATCCGATGGTAAGATGGTGCGGGCATGGCTAACATCAAAAAAAAAGAAACACACAAAGTTGATACAATAAGAATTTAGCTCAAAAAAACTATAAGACATCAAAAAGGATTAGTGGATGTTCTTACACTATAACCTAAAACCAAGCTCAAAGACCACAATATAGTCAAGAAGTACAGTTAGCTAAAATGTTATCTATCCAGAAACTACATACCTTTCCCATATTCACCAATTGTATATATCATTTTTTGGAAACTTGGACAACGAACAATATTAAAAGATATTGAGTTCTCAGTCATCCAAGCTGAAATGCTTTTCCATGCATCTTTTTTTAACTTCTCTTTGTTGGCTTGAGTTTTACGTAAGAGTGGCTTGCTGAGTTTTCTGATGGTCTGTCTGCATGAGTAAATCCATTGGACCCCTAGAATTACTTTGGCTCTGGAATTTTCTCTTTCTCTGACTCTGAACAACTACTTGACTACCACTACCACTGCCCACATCAGCATCAGACTTTTCATCTGATTGTGTGCGCCGATACATAGCATCAACATTATCTGTGAGCTTTCTTTAACTTCTTTATCTTTGTTATTTTGTCTATTTCATTTATTGTTTCAACTGTTGCTTTCATACATGATGCAACATTCCCTTTGACTTGTGTGATATGCTGCTTAAGCCTAGTAATTCCACCACCACGCATTTGTTTGTTACAAAGCGTACAACTTGGTTTTCCTCGAAATGCGGGATCTTTGCATATAGCCCATTTCCATGCCGGATCTCTAGTTTGTTTCGACTAGAAGATTGAGGAAGTATTGACCCACATGTAGTGTTTGAGTTGTTCGAATTGGATGCATTAGAAGAATCCATAATCACAACCTGAAATTAATGTCAAATTGAAATTATGAGAACAGTTCTTCCATCAATGAAAGATTAGAGAAAACTCAAAGATAACAATAAGCAAACTCTATTACCCAACTGAACTTGGTTACTAAAGAGATCAATAATAGCTAAACCTTCAATTACTATAACCCTAACATGCATCAAACACTGTCACAACTATGTAGTGAACTAAATCATTAATGACCTCACCAGAAAATCAACAAGAACCCATGAAAAACAAATTCAGTAATTAAACAAAGAAGACTTCAATTGAAATTCAAAACCCTAATCTTAGATTAACACCACAAAACCAAATCAAATTTCTTGTGACTCACAATATGATACAAAAGCATAGAAAAGTTCTCAAAACTAAGTGAAATTCAAAGCCCTGATCTCAGATTTACATACCTTGCTTCGATCATGTGAGAGAGAGTCAGAGACTGAAGAAGCAAACGAAGTGAAGAAGAGTGAATGCGATAGGGATATAGGATTATTTAGGTTCAATGTACTAAAATACCCTATCTCGGTTGACTAAAATCGGTGGAATTTCTACGATATAACCAATTTTTCCGATAACTTTCCGTCTCGCCGAAATTTCTTGTTTCACCATGCTATGGGCCGAAAAAGGAAAATTCGGCGGAATTTGCCTTGAGATGGCCGAAATTGACTAATTTGTGAACCAACTCAACATTTAATATTCGGGTTTTATTTTGTTTACTTAGTCATGACGTTTTGGTAGTGGTCTTGGTAGTTTTATTTTCCACATTAGGTGTTGTTATTAAAAAGGGTTGGTGCTCGGCTTGTTGTGGCTACCAACCAAAACCTCTTCTGTCAAATGTTAATTCAAAAGAATTATTAAAATAAAAGTTTAATAAGCAACATGAATATCGAGAAAATTTCTCAACGGTGTCTTTGCTAGGCCTCGAGCGTTGTTCTACACTCACGGCAACATGTCTCAAGCGAAATAGGACCGGGAAAAATATAGGTATCATTAAGTATTTCTTAATTTGAATGTCGTCTATTAAACAAAAATACGTGAACCCATTAAGTATGCTAACGAGAAGCATTTTGAATATCTATATTGGTCTGGTACCTTCACAAACTTTACTTCATCATGAGCAATTAGTATGTCCATATTTCTCTTGGAGTCGGTGTTCAATTCTTTAAAGATTTCAATGCATCTCCCATCTCTTCTCGATCCCTTTTCTTCATTTGCATCTCCCATCTTAGGCTGGGTTAGTAATGTTTTTATTCTCCCAAAAGCACTTTCAAAACCTATATATGTCAATAATTTTTGAAATTGGTGTTTGGTAAAAAAAATATCAAAGTGCTTTTTATTCAAATCACTTCCAAATTTCTCAATTTTTAAAAGCTTGGGAGGGGGAGCTTTTAAAAGTTACAAAAGCATAAGTTTTGGTCCCATTAAAATTTAATGTTTGATTTATCTTTTTTGTCCCTATTTTATTTTGTAAACGACAAAAATTACCCTTAAATATATATACAATCAATTTTTTATTTCTTATATTTTATTCTTTAAATATTATTATATTTTATTTTCAAACTATTTTATGATACCATTTCATTTAATTTGTCAAAAATAAAAATAAAAATTAAATACCTGGTAGGCTAGCACCGCAACCTGTTTAATTAATGTAGTAGTATGTTGTTGGAGCTTAGCTTGTTAGGCTTCCAACTAGTTAATGTAATATTCTTTATCCATTAATAAAGATGACTTTGAAAAAGAAAAATTACATAATTACTTAATTTTAATTTGATTTTTGTTTAAAAATTTATATATATATATATATATATATATATATATATATATATATTAAAAAGTGGTTAAGTGACATAAATTTTTTTAACATTCATAATAAAAGCAATAATTAGTAAATTTAATATTTAATAGCAAAAAAAATTAATTATTTTTAAACACAATTAAATTGAATAATAGTGTGACACGAAAAAAAGACAGACAAAGAAGGAGAATTCTTATTAATGTGTGTATCAAAAAGGAAGAATACAACCTCTATTTATATAGGCTAGACACAAGGGCATCCAGATAATAAACGGGATTTACCCTAGATACTTTTAACATAAATAAACGTTTATAACACTCCCCTGATGACCAATGTGTCTACGTCACAAAAATATATCAGGAAAATCAAGAGAGAAAAAACCTGAAATGTGTGAGACTCAGAACTGTTAGAGCATAGCTCGGTTGAACCCACCAAGCGTTGGTATGTCAAGTTTAGTTGTCATATTTTAGTGAGCCAAAAACTCATTTAAAGAGTCGCTTGATTATGTACAAGAGTCAACTTCGTATAGGTTAGCTTGAAAGTATTGGGATATGAGTTGCGAAGACTTGAAGAAGTGAAGAAGTAACGAGCTACAACGACAACATCATCCTTCCACTTGAGGTTAGTGATATGTGACTTGAAATGTTTCATTCCCTACCGTATCTTTCAAATCGTGCATGCACATTGAAAACATAATCTTTGAAGCATGAATGATTATACTCTAGTTAGACGTAGTATTAAGGAATACAATACGAGGTTTATTTCTTAACCCTTAACTTTGTATATAAGACATCGACATAATCGTTTGAATGCTATTGTGATTATGTATGGGTATAAGGTGAAGATTTCATCCTAGGAAAAATGTTTTACATTCGTTTAAAGGAAGTAAATTCATGAACTTGTTTTGTGAATCGAATGGGAAATCGCTAGGCATTATTGGTATTGTTATTTCTTGCATATCTTTTGAACTACCAATATGTGTGATTAGTATAACTGCTCATGACTTGTTTATGTTCTTGGTAAAACTATTCACAATGTCTTGACTTTTGTATTGGTATGACTTTTATTAGTGAAACCGATCTTAAGTAATCACGAGATGGTATGATCGATTTAGTGTTATTGGTATGACCAACTCTAGGCAAAGGGGAACCGATCCTAGTAAGAGGTGAAACCGATCACAAGAGGGGAATCGATCCTTGTAAGAGGTGCAACACATTTTTAGTAGATGGGGGAACCGATCCTATGAACATGTGCAACAAGTTTGTAGTTTTGGGGAACCGATCCTATGGACATGTGCAGGCGATTACAGGTAGTTACCAGTACTTAGTCAACCGAATTTTGGTGACTAGCGTGACTATGCAAAGTACTCACATGAAGGTAGAACCGAAACTTGTTTTGGTAGAACCGTGAAACCTATGATTGGTGATTGAGCGTTCTTAATCAATCACTTAGTTCTTGAAAGTCAGATAAACCAATTCTAAACTTGTTTGGAAGTGTGGCAAATCGGTTTCAAGATTGTAAGTATGAAAGAGTACTTACAAAGTAAAGATGTCGACATACTTTGAACACGTGCAATAACGCTTACCTTTTATTGTTCAAAGATATTCCTTAATAGCTAAAGGAAAAGCCCGGATCGAAAAATAAGTTGAGAATCTTTTAATTAAGGTTTTTAATTTTATTTTGGAAAATGAAAATTAGTAATGTGCATTTACTAGTTGGAGATTTTCTAAGAGATTTTCAGTCATTATTTGGACAAAGCATTTCCAGAAATTATGGAAACCGAATTTGGAATATATTGCATATCTTGAGAATATTTTCGGTTTTTGAAATTCCTTGGTATCCAAACTTCCTTGGTCTATAAATATCAAAGTTTTCATTTTGAGCAAACTAACCATCAGAGCCAACAAAACTACCTCAGTTGTGTTGTTACTGGTGGAGCCGCCTATTCGGAGAGGAAAGTAACCTAATTAGGCGACATCTCTTACGGTCGCTCTGTTTAAAGACTTCTTTGGGATTGAGAAGCTCTATTAGTACAGTTGGTGGGAAACTAGATGATTGCGGTTTATCTTTTGTTTTCGACTGATTTGATTGACTAACGGCGGTTGAACTTTGATTTCACCTAGTTTGTTTATGCTTGAGAATCTTCTCTTATGATATAAGATTCACTCAAACTAGATCGAAGTTTCGACGGGAATCTTTAGACTGTTTGTAGATCTAAAGATGCATTGTGATAATCTATCGTTAACAGACTCCGTTTTGTGCGTGATTGATCACAAGAGATTCAAGTTGATTCTGTGCTGGTGTTTATTGAAGATCTAAGAAGATTTAAAGACAAAGAAGACTTTGAAGATTTCTGATTTGGGTTCATAATCTTTAGTGTGCACAATACTTGTTTTGGTTAAAGAGGATCCAACTATCATCGGTTTATCCGTGTGATGGATTGGATTGATTAGTTGTGTAGATCGGCATCAATACAATTATTTGTGATTAAAAGTATTGATTGCAAAATCTTAACAATCATGGCAGTTGGAGATGTTCAAAACATCAATTCTCTTGCTGAATCTTTGGGGTGTAGAGTTCAATCTCGGCCTACAACCTATCTTGGCCTGCCTTTGGGTGATCTCTACAAGTCTAATCGAAATGGAACAAATTCGTTGAAAGATTTGAGTCATGTTTTGCGACATGGATAGGTAAGGACTGTCAAGAGGAGGTAAGCTTACCTTAATCATCACGGTTTTGTCAAACATTACCTATATATTAATTATCCATATTTGAAGCTCCAATAAACATCATTCACAAATTAGAGAGAAATATATGTAATTTTCTTTGGGATGGAGGTCCAGATGATAAGAAATACCATCCGTGGATAAAAAAATTCGATGAAATCGAAACTTCTAGGGGCTCTTGGCATTAAAGATTTGCATAATATGAATATCGTATTACTCATGAAGTGGTGTGGAAGATAAGAACCAACAACAATCCTCTTTGGAAGCAGCTCATCGTCGAAAAGTATGGTCTAGCACAGTCAAACTGGCACACCAAGTCCTCCAAGCAACCTTATGGATGTAGCATATGGAAAGGCATCACCAAATACACTGAACTCTTTAAGTCCAACGGTGTCTTTAGGATTGGTGATGGAACTAGGATCAGTTTTTGGCTTGATATTTGGGTGGGAGATAAGCCCTTATTTCAGCGTTTTCCTGCAGTTTATAGTGTTTGTACTACGAAAAATTACACCATCAATCAAATGTACAATGTCTTATTTGAGATATGGGAATTAGGTATCACTAGGAGAGTCCATGACAATGTAATTTCACAAATAGCAACCTTCACGCACCTTCTCGGGACCAATGGAGTTACTTCGTCAAGCTCGACAGATGCTAGACTATGGAAAGATGGTCATCAAGCTGGTGAGTTCACTGTAAAGAAGTGTTACCAGTGGCTGGCTACAAGAAACATGGCTGAGAGAAGGGTAAGGTTTGTTTGTCTCAGAAGGCATATTTGAAGAAAGTGTTACAGAAGTTTGATGTCTACGAAGGAACCAAATCCGTAATTACTCCCCTTGCTGCTCATTTTAAGTTGAATGCTCGTATGTCTCCCACTACTGAAGAAGAGAGAAAGTATATGGCCCAAGTCCCATATGCTGAGGCTGTTGGTAGATTGATGTATACGATGGTATGTACAATGCCGGACATTTCACATGCAGTTAGTATGGTCAACCGTTATATGGATTGTCCTAGTAAGGGACATTGGCATGATGTGAAATGGATTTTGAGGTATCTTTATGATATAGTTGATGTTGGCTTGGAGTTTATGAAGGATAGAAGAAACAATCAGTTGTGTGTTGGGTATGTGGATTCTGACTATGCTGGTGATTTGGACTAGAGACGTTCAACTACAGGGTATGTATTTACCATAGCAGGAGCACCAGTTAGTTGGAGATCAATATTGCAGTCTACTGTGGCGCTTTCAACTACGGAGGCAGAGTATATGGCAGTGACAGAGGCATTTAAGGAGGCTATATGGTTACAAGATTTGCTAGATGACTTAGGAGTTGTGAAATACCAACTGCCTGTGTATTGTGATAGTCTAAGTGCAATTTATTTGGCTAAGAATCAAGTGCATCATGCTAGAACCAAACATATATACCTACGGTTTCACTTTGTGAGAGAAATACTTGAAGAAGAAAGTATTCTACTTGTGAAGATCGATACCAAAGACAATCCAGCTGATATGCTGACTAAAGTAGTATCTGGGATCAAGTTTTGACATTGTTCGAAATTGATCCACATCCTTCCAGTTTGGTGAAAGGCCCTTTTGGGGTAGAGGTTCTTAGGAACCTGGTGGAGGTCTTCTAGCAATACTATTTGAGAGAACTACGGTCGGGTTTGATTCCTATTGAGGATACGTAGGCAGCCAGTGATGGTTCAATCGACGTTGGAAGATGGAGGTGATTTTATCTATTGATAGTCTCATGTATGAATGCATGATCCGAGGTGGAGAATTGTTGGTAGGATGGTCAAGGTATAGATTAGGAAATCTAGTTGGTTAAGGAAACCAAGTACTGCACTTGTGTCCTAAGTATAACAGCTTAAGAGGTTTGTCTCTTAGAGCTAAGTTAGGAAACCCTATATTTGTAGGAAATTAATCCTTGTTAAGGAATGTGTCCAGTCATATTGATGTGTATAAATATCCATAGAGAGAACTAGAGAAAATACACCAGAACTAGTAAGAGTTCTCTTCTTATCTGCTTGAGATTTGTATATTCCAACTTATACGGTAATATATAAAATTGCCATTCCTTCCCGAGGATTCAACCTCGTTAAATACTTGCTCTTCTTGTGTGTGTGTGTGTGTGTGTGTGTGTGTGATTGTGTTCTTGGCGATATTGAGATACCTCGTAGTAGTGCAAACCTAACGCTTCCGCAGGCTTTGGCGCAACAACTTGTCCAGATTTTACTTTTTTATTGGTTCACAACTACTCACAGCTACTCACAGCTCAGTTAACTATATAATTTTACCTCAAGAACAAACTTCATTCACACTTAACAAAACTAGTCTAGATTACAAGTTAGACTTTCCAACAAGAACAAACACCAACAGTGGCTGAGTGGATTCTTCATAACCTATAATGTCTCTACACCAACTGAAATTCAAGCACTAAAACAAACTATTTGAACAAAGATAACCTCATAACCAATTGCAAGAAGAGTCGCAAATGTGGAAATCCTGCAGTAGTTATGTATAGTATCTTCACAGAAATAATATTTTCGAAATACCAATATAAAAATGTCGACTCAATGCATTTCTCAGCCGGAATAACAATGCCCATGATTTAAGGAAGCAATTGGCACACCCACAATTCAAGTTGTGAGAACGATTTACACATAAATGTATTCCAATAGAAAAGAATTTGAAAGACCACTACTGCTGCTAGATCACAACATGGAAAAAATTCTTTGGAATTTCAATTAGCAAAACATGGAGCGCCTCATGAACACATCTTAACCACAAATCATTGGAGACCAGCATGAATTATGGCATTACTTGTAGATAAACAATACATACAGTTTATGCACAAATAAAAATGTAGGACTACCAATTAGTGCAGAAATCCAGATCCTTGACCATGTATCTCATGCCAAAAATTGAACCTTATATTATATCCATGAAATTTGAGTACACAACTGATAAAATGCAACATAAAGTTCAGTTAAATAGGATATGATTGTTGCAACTTATCTAAAATCAACATAAAGTTCAAGTAGAGGAAAAATCAGTGAAATACATAGATATGCAAAAATCTCTCTATTACAGTTTCTATTCAAAACATATTTTCAAGAACTTCCGAAGCTGGTGGAAACCACAAATAAGATATCTTGCTGTTCTATTTTCCTCTGCATGAAAACACATTCATGGGCTTAAAATCAAACCATTAAGAAAAAACCCTACAGATAAAAAGAAGTTCACCATAACATAAAAGATAATCTAATAAATTTGGATTTTTAGAGGAGAAATCATTGTGCTGGAGTGAAACATCGGCAACGACAGGTTTCATCTTCTTTTTCTGGCTGTTTCAGATAATGTATTATGATATAATTAGTATTCATAGTAGTATAAATGGTTATTATATCTGTAAGAGAGAAAGAAATTGTTGAAGAATCCATCTGAAAAAGAAATTTGAGATCAGAATTTGAAGAAGAGAAAAATGAAAGTTTGTTTTTATAGATGTTCTAACGGCTAAGATACAGTTTTAGTGTATGATAGAAAGATAGATCCAATGGTTAAGAGATGTTCTTGAGGATACCCTAATTGATGTCTTTTTCATAGGCCACCCTTATTCTCTCGAGTGTTGTACATTGTAAGCCCGTGAGTCTTTGATGCCATTTGACATTTGTACGAGTGTCACTGTCAAATGTTGATAGGCCAGTGAATAGTACATTTTCCCATATGAAAAAAAAATAACACTTCATTGAATCATAAACAAAATTCTAATCACATATGTAAATTTAAACTAGCAAAATTGTTCTCAATCGACGGGAAAACTCAACAGAGGTATGGAGTGTAAGTTCCAAAAGATTAACTTCTGCGTATGCATGCCGGTATTTCCAAACCTAAAATGGATTCAATGATATACTATGTCCAAACCTAAAGTGATATCAACGGTAAATAACCAAATATTGTTCATGTGCGATTCACATCAAATAATTAAGTCTAATACGTGACCATGAGTACGAAAAAGCATATGAACAAGAGCATTGTCTTTTCCCATCTTACAGAGCTACTGCTGGAACAAAGATAACCTCACAACCGATCGCAAGAAGCAGTTCTCGCAAATGTAGAAGCCTGTAGGTAGCTCCTTATAATATCCTCACATAATAAAATAGAGAGGCAATAATATCTTTGAAATATCAAATAGCAATATACGCTTCTCAGCTGGAATAACAAGTGCACATGATGCAAAAAAGAAAATGGTACTCTGGCACACCCACAATTCAAGTTATAAGAATAGTTGCACATCAAATATGTTCCAACAGAAAAAGAGTTGACAACCATGCACTTCTCGTCGCTAAACCATGACGTGAAGAGGGCATGGTAAAGTAAAGAATCCAAAGACTTTGCATAAACACGAGTATACACTTTCATTGCACCCGCATCACATTTGTCACCCAAGCACAATGTCGACAAAAGAAGTTCTCTTTGAATTTAAACTAGCAAAACACTGAACTCCTCATGAACACACATCTTAACCACAAATCATTAAAGACCAGCATGAATTATGTCATCACTTGTAGAATAAACAGAACAAATATTTTATCCACAAATGACAATAAAGGACTACGAATTGGTGAAGAAATCAAGGTCCTTGACCATGTATATCATGCCAAAAATTAAAGAATTAAATCCATGAAATCTCGAAAGTACACAACCCGATAATAAAATGCAACATAAAGTTCAATTAAACAGGATATGATTGTTACAACTTATCTGAAATCAAAATCTGGGTGTTCAATAATTCGAGAAAAACAAATGAAATATTTACAATTTCTATTCAAACATATCTTAAACAACTCTTGAAGCTAATGGGAACCAGAAAGAAGATAAAGGAATCAAAACTCTGTATTACAATTTCACCATGTCTTCCTTAGCAAATCCAGAGTTTGCCACATGTAACAACTTCGATTTCGATTCCAATTCTCAGCTAAATTCTTGCAATCAGAACTCCCAGCAATGACAATAACACTCAAAGAGAAGAGATTTGAAATTAGCTTTTATAGCCCAAAATATAAAACTTGAGAAACCCTATCATATTTTAGTTTTAAAAGGAAAAAACATTGTGTGAGTGAATCATAAACAACAAGATTGAGGTTTCATCTTCGTCCTGGGTGTTTTCGGATAATGTACGGTAGAAATGGTTATTAAATCAAAGTGGGAAAGAAATAAATTCTTGAAGAATCCATCGTCGAGAAGGAACTTTCGAGATATAAATCTCAACAAGAGAAAACGAAGAAAAGTTTGTTTTTATAGGTGTTTTAACGGCTGAAAATACGTTTAGGGTTTAAGGCAAAGATAGATCTAAGGGTTGGAGATATTTTTGAGGGTAATGGATATCCCTAACAGATACAGATATCTTTATGGGCCATAATGTCCGACCGGATCCTACATATTGAAGAACTGGTTTAGTCTCTCAAGTGTTACATTGTAGGCATGTTAGTCTTTCTTAGCTTGTTACTATCTGACGACGTCTGTATTGAATGTCACTGACTAATGTTGATCGGCCAGTGGAACACATTTGTCCATCTGATATGAAAAAAACAACACTTTATTGAATCATAAACCAAACTGTTACTTACATGTGTAAATTTCAACTAGCAAAACTCAATCAACTATACGAACTCAACAGAGGTGTGGGGTGTAAGTTCCGAGATTAACATTTGCGTCCGTGGTATCTCCAAACCTAAAATGAACTCTCTGATAATTTTTTTAGAGATTCGTTTTCACGAACATCATATTTACGCCTCACCTGAAAAGGGAAAATAAAAATCGGTGGAATCTTAGAAAAATGGTCAAGCCACGGGTTTGTACGTATTTTCGCTTATCAGGTGATGCGAAGCATTGAACCAAATCTTCAGTTAGACGAGTTTCATTTACTTAAACGCGAATCATCAATTGTTTCAACATCTGGATGATGAATTTCAGAGAATTATACCGTCGCAGCCAGTTCATATAAATCGGGGACATGAGTATGATAAATCCACAAAAGTATACAAACTTGAAACATAAGAAGTTCAACTCTGAAGTCAGACTTCGACAAACTAATGTAGCCGTTTGATGAGAAAAAGGCAAAGCGGATAAGATAAGAATACAAAGAACCAAATCAATATGGCACTTCACATAAACAAGTACTCTAGTACCTGTCCATGAGAACGAGAAAGCGCATGAGCATTTTTCCATCTTACAAAGAACCAAATAAGATGTACATTGCACTTAACCAAACTGTTTGTACCCAAAATTACTTTTGGGCATGAAACACGATGAATGGATAGTTTTGGTGAGTATTTTGGGTTAGGGGTCGATTTGAAGAACAAAATGAAAGACAGAGGTTTAACGTGGTTCGGCATAGGTTTCCTACATCCACGGGCGAATCCCCTTGGGGAGTGATTTTGTATTGATAGTAAAATTACATTGTATATTTTCCCCTCCTATTAGCTACCTCCCCTTTCAGAATTATATTTCCACTATTTATGCAATCCTGAACATAAATGGTATTTATTTTCCTTGCTTGCCTCCTGGCATTAAACGACATGAAACCTCCTTTGCATGCTGTCATTAATCTGCATGAAACCTCCTTTGCATGCTGTCATTAATTTGCATGAAACCTCCTTTGCATGCTGTCATTAATCTGCATACCTCCTTGAATTAACTCAGCATGAAACTTCCTACATTCCTATTGACTTTCCTTGCATGCCTCCTGGCATTAATTTTCCCTGCATGCCTCCTTGTATTGATTTGTGGGCCTCCCGTGTATTTTATACACGATACAAACATCGCCCCCTCTTAACCTCCAACTTGTTGGGGGTTAAGAATTTTGTTTTTCCTTTACGTCGATCGTCGATGACGTAACTCGCCAGTCGCCCCCAAGCGTGAGTAGAGACATTACAAAGACGCCCCTAATTGTGATAACCTGCAATAAAATTTTCTCACGTGCTAGGCGAGACTTTTTTGCCACGTGGTGGACTTGTGATGATCGATAGCTAGTCGAGTCTTAACTAGATTGTAGCGTGTGCTTGCGGGCCGAGGCAAGGATTTTTGCTCGCAACGTAACAAGGCTAGCGCTTGCTGCTCGGGCAGGCTAGCTGTTGCTTGTGTTGAATATGAGTCTTTGGACCAATATCGGTCATTGGGCTCGTGGTTGAGACGAGACTTTATGCTTGCCAAGGTGCAAGTCTTTCATACTCGCGTGCAAGACGAGATTTTATGCTAGCGATAAAAGAAAGAATTATGTGCTCACGTGCAAGGTGAGGCTTTAGGTGCTTGCGAAGTGATGCAAGGCTAAATATTGAAGGGTCTAAGCAATCCTCATCTCCAACTCGATAACGTCGCTATCCACGAACCTCGAACTCGATCATGTTGCTGCTCCAAGTCATCAAAGTTTCTCGAACACTGGAATTTTTGCTCCATGTTGTAGGGAATTGAAAGACGATTTTAACGAGCCAAAAATCACTCAATTCAGACTTAAAAAGAAGAAGTTATTGACGAAACAAGGTTTGAACGAAGCACGCGTGTTGTTGCATACGTGGCAGTGCTGACTGGATCAAAAAGTATGACGTGGCACTGTTGACTGTGACAGTTTGGTTACATGGCGGATAAAAGCTGACGTGGTGTTGCTGACTGGACTAGAGGTGCTAACATGGCAGATAATGTATTCACAAGCGGTCTCTTAATTGAGGACAGCAGCGACGATCGTATTGATAAATTCTCCAACCTACCGAGTAGCTTGTTTGATGTGTCATTTTCGGATGAGTATGTTGACTGGCGCTACGAAAAAGATTTGAATGCAAATGAAATCTCGGCCCCAACTCCTGCCGTTCCTCTTAATCAGAGGCCAGGAGTTACCGCCACCGAATCCGACTCCGAGTCTTATGACGGTAGTTCTCCTAAAGCACCATAAATGAATTCAATGGGGGCGGATTGCTTTCAAGGATCTTCCTCTCCTTCTAGTTTGCTTAGAATTCGTCGAAGACATTACAAGACAAAAACGGTTGGGGCTAATTCCTCGGATGCCCATGGTCTTGGAGCTAGCAATGGTAAAACAAGCTTCAAGAGGCTTCGTAAAGGTGATCAAATGCTTCCTTTCACATTTAAGGGTCGTCGTCCGAAGAATCAAATAGTGAATAAAGCTCCACAGTTCGTGGACATTTTCGATGCTATGCACGGAAAGGTATGTGAAGCCGCCGCCGCATCCCGATTAATAAAGGCTATTCTTTCAAAGAAGCGAGTTCGTATGGTCCAGACGGTGGATTTTCCCCTGCTTTTGACGAAAATAGGGAGAGCCCGAATACTTTGGTTCTAGTGATGAGGTTCTTAAAATGGAAACCGAAAGTTCGACGACATTTCTTCTGGTTGTCCAATTCCTTTTACCGACTTGGGTGATGCTGAAGTTCCTTCAGAAAGAGAAGCCATAAGAGGAAATGATTTCTCCAACACTCTTTTTGCTGACGACACCTCATCTAGCAAAGACAATGCGACAACTTCCCATGACGCTGCTTTATCACCAAGTACATCCATGACTATCTCAGATTACTAGTCTTGATTACTCTAAATTTGATAATTGAATTCTCACTTTCGAATGCTTCAGACTGCAGAGAAACTACTCGTGATAATGAAGAAAATGTTATCCAACCATCTTTGCCATCTGAACCCTTGTCCAATTTTGTTGTATTTTCTGACATTGGGATGATGGGAAGTGGCTCGACTAACCCTTGTCCAGAGAATGAAAATGTTAGAGTATGCCGACCCACTTCAATCCCGCAACCGACCCTGGCATTAGTCGACCTTCCGTTGCCTCTCCATCTCCGGTTCGATCGATAACCGAGCCCGATCACAACATTTTGCTTCAAACCATGACAGAACATTTCAACCAAGTAAGTAAATGTTGGGTGCAATAATCAAAAACAAGGAAAAATCAAATAAGCAAAAGTTATTGATACTTAGCTCCTTTATAGTGGAAGTGATCGATTTGATGAAACGGACGAGCTCCCCAAATCTCCGCAATGACAACAAGGCAAAGCTTTGGAAAACAGAGTGAGTCACGTGTTCAACACGTTGCCCTTAAGACATTAGTGGCTACACTCAAGAGTGATGCTATAGCCCTCACGGGATGGATATCTCCAGGATAAAACACCCTACTACACCTACTACTAGCATATGTAGTAGATGCTCAACTTGAGCTTGGCAACCCGAAAACCGTTAAGGAAAATCGCGAACGCTTAAGAAACGGCTATAAAATATTTTCCTTAGGGGTCCATCTAAAATATAGAGCAACCCCTTTCCCATTGATTTTACAAAAGTAGTAAATTTGTTTATATAATTGACAAATACAACTTAAGAAGAAAAACTCCCCGATGTGGGACTAAATGGTTTATATAGTCTCTTAAAACAACTAAAACGTGGAAACTCCACAATGTGGGACTAATAAGTTTTTTTTCATTCATAAAAGAAAACAATAAATTATAATTTTATTAAAACCTTAAAAATCATTTTTTAGTAATCGTTTTCCAACAGTAAATCGATCAATTCACTATCTCTGTGCCCTTGGTTAAATGACATGCCTCGTACTCGACTAGTTTGAAGAGACTAGCTTGATCGCAGTTGCTTATATATATAAAGATTTAAAAGCGCTAGTTTAACGCTTTAGCCTGACAATGTTTTTTTGCTCAAGTTGCATCCTTCCAATGGCTGCCTATTTCTTGTATTTGTTGAATAGCTAAGAGGATAACATGTATAATATTATTTACTCTTACCCCCGTAGTTTCTTAAATTCGCGACTCAACTGGATGATGCGCTAAGACAACGTGCTTTGGAAGGTGGTGCTGATGCTGGTTTGAGACTCGGAAAACATACGGTTGGAGAGCAAAAATAGTGAGTTGTCCGCCACTATAAGGGTCCGACCGAGGAGTTGGTCGGAGCGCGCCGGGGAGTTAGCTAACTCGAAATCCCGTGAATTGCAAATTTGAAACTATCTTTGGAAGAAATCGAGGTGTACTTCCAGATTCTTGGGAGAACCGACTTGCTCAGGCTTCAAAAATAGGTAGGGAGCTCCGACTTTTGCTTATTCACCATTTGCAGCAATTTTCATTAACGTAAGATCGCATTTGTGAACTCTCCCAGAGAGTTCTCGGCCTAAGTATCCGATGGTATCCGGGCGTTAAACCATACTTTTGTATTTGAAGCAACGACGCTTCGAACTAATCATACATGTAATTTTGGTGATGACGGCAGTAGTGAAAATACTTTGGTTGGAAAAATTAAGATGGTTGGACATCCATGTTGATCGCGGCTCGAAATGCTTTATAGTGATATCGTCGTTATCTCGTGGTATGATATTCGCCCCCACTAGTATATACAAGTTATTTGAATATAAGAACTTGTTTATGCTAGTAGTTTCTTATCCTTTTAAGTTGTCGGTGTGATAAAACCAATGATCCCGTTTATTAAAAACTTGTCAAGTGACATGTTTGTTGAACTAGACCGGTCGTCGTATTCTTGTGTAATTATGCTCTTACACATTTTGCAATACCACTTGCCCGACAAACAAATGCATATCCATTTCTAGCTTGTTGCTCCATCTACACTTCTCTTGTTTAAGCTCTGCCACTTCTTTTAAGAAATGAAATCCATATATTGAAGTCGAGTTTAAAAGAAAATTCCTCGATCTTTGTCTTAGTTATAGTATAGTCGTCCCCACCGGCATATACAAATACTAAGAAATCGAAGTGCTAAATCTCGTACTAGTAAACTTGTTTGTTTATGTGCCGTTGATGCTCCCGTAGAATGATGATCTTTTTTTTTTTTTTTTTTTTTTTTTTTTTGCTGGAGAATCTCTCAAACCGCAAGACGGAACTTTGAACACGGTCTAGATTGACTTTCCACTTGTTTACCGAACCTAAACAATGGGATGATGAATTTTGAATTAAATTTAGGTGTCACGCAACTCGCCCCCGAGCATGTTGTTCGGAGTGTCACGCGAACCCCCAAAAATTGTGGTTTGTGCCAAGGTGCTACGTACCTCGCCCCCAAATGACAATCGTCGTAGTTGGAGTGATACGTAGCTCGCCCCCAGCAAGTGTCGTGCTGCTAAATGCTCGCACAAGGGTGCACCTCCTTGCTGCATTTTGCTCGCGCATGAATTGGAAATTTGAGTTTTCTGCTACCTTGAATTCGCGCAGGGGGCCAATCCCACTATTCAAGATTCGCGCAGAATTGTAAGAGATTGAGTAGGACGAGGGTCGCTCACTGCTCTTAGTATGGAGGGAAGAATAATTCTACTGCTAGAGCTCACGTAGGACTCGAACCGTCGCTACTGTTCTTGCGAAGTATTATGTCTGAATTAATGATGAAATCGTAAAATTGGAGCTAAATTTCATCTGCAG
This sequence comes from Papaver armeniacum, assembly GCA_023531295.1. Classification (NCBI taxonomy): domain Eukaryota; kingdom Viridiplantae; phylum Streptophyta; class Magnoliopsida; order Ranunculales; family Papaveraceae; genus Papaver; species Papaver armeniacum. The sequence continues at coordinate 22,118 of JAJJWW010007577.1, forward strand.
TGATTAACTTTTCACATTCCCAAAGATTGTAGAACATAAAAATATGAATTTCGTAGGGTGCATTATGTAATAATCAATGCAGTTAATGTAATAGAATCACAGTGGGGTGAGTATGTTATAAAATTAGCAAAAGCTGATAAGGAATATCATAATCATGAGTAAGGTTGTTATGATAAAAAGAGATAAATCTTAACTGTGATTTTATTCCAAGAATATGCGTCTGCCATATCAGACTCGATCTATGGGATTGAGCTTCCGTTGGAGCGTGTTGGTGCTTGTGCAGCGGCTTGTGTTTGGTGATCGCAGCAGCAGGGGCGGATCTACATGCAGGCACGCTTAGGCACGTGCCCATGTTGAATTTCCAAAAAAATATCCATCCTACCAATGTTTTGCTCTAAATTTTCTAAAAAAACCAAGAAAATAACTTATTTGTTATTCTAGTGAATCTGTTTACATTTTCTACCATTCGAAACTTTAAATTAAGTTTATTTTATGTCCTTATATACATAACAAAATAATTAGTAATTAATGTCTATAATATCTTTTGCTACAAAAATTAAAACTTTCTTTAGTTATGAGTCATCAACTCAAACCAATCTATTAGGCCTCTACTATTAAAAAAAAAAAAAAAAAAAAAAGTTAACCTAACTACAATGTTAAGTTTTGCAATATCATTTCTATTTTTTACAAAATTTCTTAAGAAAAGTTTGATTGAATGTATATTATTTTGATTGAATGTATATTTCTTAAGCAAAGTTTGAATGTATATATGAACAGATGAACGTTGAAGGTGAGACATCATCAACCGGTAATTCAACGGGAATTAGTGAGACATTGGCAAAGACAAATCAATTCGAGAAACAATTAAAATGAAGAATTACCACGGTCTCCTATCCCAAACACATTTCGTAAGTAGGAGATTTTTCTTTATATAAATCTATACAAGAAATTGATTAATAAATTTTCCAAGTTCAATATCTCTCGTTAATTTTGATTAGTAAATCCAAATCGCAGGACAAACTCGAAGCCATTATGAATGAGTATTTTCTAGCATGAAAATTTTGAGGTCTCGATTATGCAACCGGATGGAAGATGACTGATTCATATTTCGATTTGTTACATTGAGAAAGATGTCTTTGATGCTATAAACAATTAAGTTATCATACAGCGATTCAAAAGTACAAGAATTTGTAGGGGACAAATATGAAATATGTATTAACTGTAAAATTAAAAAAAATTCTAGAAAGTGCCTCTACCAACATAAGATCCACGGATCCGCCAACTGCAGTTAGGGAAAGTGACGAGACTCACTAAAGCATCTAACAATGGTTGAAAATGCTTACGAACTCCCTTGAGACTTCACCGTTTGCCTCAGACATTGAGCACGATCGACCCCAAATTTGTTGGACAAGCCTTATGTAAACGCGATGTCCCTTGTGTCATTTCCCGATTCGTATATGCTCTAGTAGAAGTCACAATGATTTCTTTCGAAGCTTTTGTGCTTTGCTTTTGCGAAGCTTTGATCGGGACCATTACAACTGCAATTAGGAAAGGGTGTACTTTTCCGCATTGAACATTTGTTGTTAGTAGCAAGAAGGATGGTTACACCATGCCATGAAGTAAGGTACACCCCGCCAGTATATGTAATAAGCTGCTAAATTTATGTAATGGCCGAGCTGGGTGAAGGCTAGTGAAGTATGAATTATTAAGGACTGCTTTATGCGGATCGTCCAAGGTATAATTCAAACCACAAAGCTAAGGTTTGAAGTCACAGACTCCCAATTAATACTATTTGGTCATACTGTTTGGATTTTCATACAAGTATACCGTTTGAACGTCTTGGAAGAAATGAGTAGTGTTTGTGGATCGAAACACCACGGTTAGTCCGTCCATATTTGACTCCTGAAGATTTTGAAGTATCCAATAGATGTAGGTCGTTACGGCCAGAGATATCCGTGACTTAGCCAACATCCTTAACGTTATCCATTTTTTGTAAGCATGGCTTTGCTGACTGGATGCCTGCGCAGATTTCCGCTTCACGATTGCTCCGTGTGTGTTATCCCTTCCACCTAGGGGTGTGCAACGGACGGACGGTTGCGGATTAGGGTCACCCGCAACCAAACCGTCAAAGTTGCGGATTTAGAAAATTAAACCGTGACCGGGCCCAATCATCCGCGGATTTGACCTCTCGCGGATCAATGGATTGTCTGGGCGGATGCGGATTAACCGCATGATTTAGACGAAAAAAAATAGCCTTATTATGCATGATTGCGCAAAATGACAGACAAAGATGAAAACATATCAACGTACTACAATCCAAGCTTTCTACGTTTGATACTAAAAACATAAATATTACATTCAAGTTAATAATGCACATTCAGGATATGCAAATAAGTGTATGAACAACAGAAACAAGAACTAATGAAACTACAACAATAAATTAAAGATTATTTAGTCTTTCTAGGACTAAACCCAACCTTTCTCCCGCTTTACTCTTTCTTCTTCTCTCATAGTCTCATTGCACCTCTCACTCCACCGAGTGTATCACTTGTTAAACATTAAATAATAAGATCGTCATCATCATATACAATTTGGGATGCTTTCAAAAAATCGCAAATCCAAACATCTACGCCATCCGATGTTCAATCATGTTCAAAAAATTGCAAATCGCAAAACATAAGTTCTTTCCTCATTCAAGGATACTTTTAATATTATAAACCTTACATGCTTATTGCGCTATCAAAACACCGAACTAATACCAAAGAAAGGACAATATGGTAAAAACTCCATGATCAATATTGGGGGTTTTGCCCAATTTGATGATTCCAACAACCTTGCACTCTTACTCAACTTAGACAAATCAAACCATTAGATGAACCACTCATACAATCATAACTAATAACACAAATCTCAAACCCCTAATTCATATCAAAACACCAAATTCAACTTACTAAGATCACATTATACTAACCTAAAACCTATTATTCAAAGACAAATTCCTTATAAAATTGCAGTTTTCTTTCACAAATCAAACTAAACCCGGTTCAATTTCATTGTGTTTCGGACTTAAAGATGAAAAACCCATAATTTTTTTCTACAACTTGAATCCCAAAAAACAGATAAATAAACTTATCAAGTTGCAAGAATCATCTACTGCATTAACTTCTTCTTCAACACGATCCAATACTTTTTAATGTTGAATCTAATACTAGAGATATGAAAAACTCGCTCGTAGTAGAAAGAACCGCTCGAGGCGAGAGAAGAAGGTTGAGCGTGAAATGAAAGTGAATTAGGTTTAGCAAAGATAAGATGTTTATATATAAATCCATACTTCCCATATTATCCCTAGTGATTTTATTAAATCCCCTAACTATCCTACGGTGCGGTTAATCCGCGGTTTTCATTGTCTAACCGCAACCGCACCCGCACCGCATGCGGATTTGAGATTCCCACCCGTGTCCGGCCCATAGATCTTGCGGATTGGGTTTCACCCGCAATTTTGCGGACGGATACGGGTGAAATCCGCGGTTTCGGTTTTTTTGCACACCCCTAGTTCCACCATTAAAAATAAAAGAGATTTAAGAGCATCTCCAATGGAGTATGGGTTTTAAAAAATATTGATGCCACCTAGGATTTTAGAAACTCTCAACAAAAAAAACCTCTCTAAGAGCTTCTCCAATGGAATGTATGTGAAGATAAATGTCTAAGTCCACATAGGATAGACATTCATTTTCCCTAAAATTCATCTCCATCCCCAACTTCTTAAATCAATGTGAAGATGACATGGCTTCACTTTTGTTAGACAATGTCAAGGTGAATGTCGAGTTTTAGACATTCAACTTGAAAATGTCAAGATATCCTAGTAAGCTTGCTTACCTAAATTAATCCCAATATATTAAATAGCTATATTTTTAGCTCTAAAAAATCTAAAAACTACTAAAATTAATATTTACATTTAATCCATAAAACATCACAAACAACACCATTGGAGATGAACTATTTTTCCTCCCTAAACTTAAGGAAAAAATGGAATGAGATGTCTTGTTTATGTTGCCACCTAGGAAACATACACAACCACCATTGGAGAAGCTCTAATGGTGGTTGGATAATCAAAATTTAATATGACGTGGAATTTTGAGTTTGGAGGAGAGTATGGGTTTTTGGAGACTCTCATCCATACCCACGTCATCCATTTATTATTATTTTAATTAATTTTTTAGATTTTGTTTCCATAAATAAGCGACAAGTATATCAAAATAGACATGGATACAACTACCACTGGAGATGCTAATCAAGACAAGATTTGTATTTGAATTCTATGTTATTAAATACCATTTTTTTAGGGCTCCACATATGATAAATACTCATACTCCATTGGAGATGCTCTAAGTATTGAAACGTATGCTTTAATTCATAGAATTAAATCGAAAATAAATTAATGAGATTTAAGGATAGCAACGGATGTTTTAATTCATGGAATTAAATCAAAAAATAATTTAATGAGATTTAAAGATTGAAACGTATGCTTATCTCTTTTGTGTATCTTTGTTCGAGTTGATATCTCGGAATCACGCTTGGATTTAAGGCTTGAAACGTATGCTTATCTCTTTTGTGTATGATGTTCGAGCTGATATCTCGGAATCACGCTTGGATATCTCGGAATCACTTGTTGGCGATTTGGACTAGCCTGTACGAGTTTACTAGGTCTAATCTGACGTTAAAATAGATAGGGAAAGATCATCTTTAGTTTTCCAGTGGGACATCGTCTGCAAAGCAAGAGCCGAAAAATAAAGATGATCTTTCCCTATCTGAGTTCATTTTTGTTTGTTTTTCGCCAGATGCTTTTTTTGGAGCAGTTTCACGGACGCGAACTCGACTTCTTTCACGAACCTAACTTCAAGTTTTTGTAACGCTGTTGCTTCTGGTAGAGCACGAGGATCTTTTCTCGACATCCCCTTAGGCGGCGCCAATGTTTGTACCCAAAATTACTTTTGGGCACGAAAAACGATGAATGGATAGTTTTGATGAGTATTTTGGGTTAGGGGTCGATTTGAAGAACAAAATGAAAGACAGAGGTTTAACGTGGTTCGGCATAGGTTGCCTACATCCACGGGCGAATCCCCTTGGGGAGTGATTTTGTATTGATAGTAAAATTACATTGTATATTTTTCCCCTCCTATTGGCTACCTCCCCTTTCAGAATTACATTTCCACTATTTATACAATCCTGAACATAAATGGTATTTATTTTCCTTGCTTGCCTCCCGGCATTAAACCGCATGAAACCTCCTTTGCATCGTCATTAATCCGCATGAAACCTCATTTGCATCTTTGTCATTAATACGCATGAAACCTCCTTTGCATCTTTGTCATTAATGTGCATGAAACCTCCTTTGCATCTTTGTCATTAATCCGCATACCTCCTTGAATTAACTCAGCATGAAACTTCCTACATGCCTATTGGCTTGCCTTGCATGCCTCCTGGCATTAATTTGCCCTGCATGCCTCCTTGTATTGATTTGCGGGTCTTCCGTGTATTTTATACGCGGTGACAAACACAAACCATAATCAATTCCTTCCACGAAAGACGAGGCTTTCTCACCGAAGCCGAGGACTTCGTAACAATGGATTGAAGGATTTGAGTGTATATCATTATGTTCTCTCGTACCGCAAGTCCTTCGAGTTTCATCTCGGATAGAAGTCCGATCATTGTTGGAGCAAAAGAAGCTTATACCGATTCAAAGGATTGATAAATGCTTTTTCAAGACTTCTCGGGGAACTATCTCGGCAAATATTGACCGCATATAACATAGATGGTATAATATATCGCAGGTAATTAAAAAAAGTTGATTAAATTGATAAACAAACCCATTCTTTACTCGAGAACGACTAGTGAAGTTTAACGTGCTTAGTAAACCATGACGCTGTTTAAAATATAAGTAATTTAAAATTACTCTTTCGGGTAGTCCAAGAGTCTGATCTAGAATCATCTAATCTTGGTTACATTCTAGATTTTTCTTCCACAGGAGTTACAAAACTCTTTGAGTCTTTTTCTTAATGGAATAATGTAGTGGGGTATTAATACCTAGTCTTTTCTATTTCTTTATAAGTGCCTATAAATTGGCTTTAATGTTAGTGTTGTAATCAAGCAACAATTGAGATTGCAAAAGAAGAAGTTGCTACAAAAACATACCTGTGTTCACTTCTGTTTTTCCGCGGCGCCAATAAATTTGGTATCAAGAGCCTGATATGGCTTCAAGTTCTAATTCAAATCTTTTCAATTACTCTCAATACCCTATACCCATTTTTGAAGGTGATTAGTCTAGGACCAACTTTAACCGCTCATGATTTTATCCGTGTTATTTTTTTTTGATATCAGAGACTTTCTTGACCGGTCCGCGGCCAATTGACTGGCATTGAGGGTCGGGGATGTGGCTCATAAAAATTCCATTTTCCAATAGTGAGCGGTATTATTATTATGAGAGTGTCTTACGCGTGTCAGAAAAGAAAAGAAAACCCCAAATGAATTCAAAACACTCCAAAGTGAGATGGGGAGCATAAATGATAACATAAACGATGAAGTTTTGTAAGATCAGATTCAAAAAATTCCATTCTACTGCGTTCGGATCCATGGGAGCATGCATTCGTAAATGAATTGGTCAAAGGGATGCTCAGCTTCAAGTTGATCTCAGAAAAGCTAATAAGCGAGGACGTCTCTAACAATTTAAATGCTTGGGGAGAATATTCAGAAAAGGGCCTTTTGTTTTTAATATAGACGAAGAAACATAATTAAAGACAACGATACCATGTACAAGCACACGTATAAAAGTCTAATAAGAGCTCAAAAATAATAATAAAATAATTAGTCGAGAAGGGTAGTATGCTAGCTAATATCTGTAATAAAAAAAGGTGGTGTTTGACTCTGAGATTTGAGAGTCATTAGATGGTCAGGATTTAACGGGGACCCTGATCTGGCGGTCGGAATCATCCGATCGAGCTATTAATTGGACGGCTGGGAATGAATGGTTTTGTTCCAGCCTAAATTCACGAAAGAAACCAGGGCCAAACTTATTATTAAACTCAAGAGTTTTACCATAAGCGTTCTCCGGATGTTTTGATGTTGACGGAGTAGAAATTTCGGTAATGTCACATGAGGGTTGTGGGTGAAGAGTTGGTCGCCAGCATGGAGAAAACAATCTCTCTCTGGCCTCTTTCGCCTCTCTGAATTATGAAGACTGAAGACCTGATTTTCTCAGCACAGATTGTTCAGTTTAATTTTCGTTATATGTAGGTGATGCAATCAAGTGCGATTTTGGGGTTTTGTGGATTTAACTCTTAAAGCAACATAACTAGGGCTCTCGATTCCTCTTCAAAGAAGCAACAACAACACATGCTTCAATGATTTATCCAGGGTATGCCTCCTCTCTGCCCAATATTATGTCTTTGATTGTTTGGGATGTATTCGTCTTGGTGAGAATTCTAGACCTAGGAATGTTTTTTCTAGATTTTATCTTGATTATTTTTTTCGGTTGATGCTCGACTCTTTGGCCTTTGGAATTTTTTTCTTGGTTTTGTCCGATTGTTTTGTCGAATTTTTGAGCCCTAACATTGGATCCTTTGATTGTTCATTTTGTCCAAATATTTTTACTGAATCCATCCAACGAGTTCAGGATTCCATTTAGTTATACAATAGTTTGGTTTTTCACATAAAATATACTTTTTTTTGTTGGTTCCAAAGGAGGGTTAAAGGGTTGGTTTTCATGCTGTTAGAGTCGTTAGTGCACTTGAAACTATGTAATCTGAAGTTATGGTGGACAGTTAGAATCGCTTCTTTAAATCTTCTCATATTCTTTGGATTGATGGAGGTCAGTCTCCTTTGGTCAGATTTTTTTTCTCTGCAATGCGGATTTCTGGGTGTTTACACTAGGAAATAGTACGAAAGCTAAGAACTTTGCACATAGAGAATGAGGTAACGAATCATAAAATGATTTAGAATTACCTTCCAATTACGGTAGTCAAACAAATTACTCAAATTATATCTTTCAAAAAAAAAGATTACTCAAATTATTAGGTTCTTATCTTGCTAACACCAAATTGTTTGTGAGTTTTTTTTTTCATGATAAATACTCAAGGAAGCTATTGTTGCGACCTTTTCTTATGCTTCTTCAAAGAGGTAAACTTTTAACTTCATTTGCATATTAGCTCCTAACTACCATCCAACAGCTCAAATTCTTTTGTACAAAGTTATTACAAATGCAAATTATTATTTGGTTTGTTTGTAACGTATAATTTGTTAGCATGAAAACTAACTTACTTAAACTAGAAAGTGATTCCAAGTTTGAAATGAATAGTGAGGGAATTAAGAATAAAATGATTGAGAAAAGAGTGTCTAATTAGTCTATCAAGTACGGGAAATAACGGATTGATAACATGTGGCCACTAGGTGATGGTTACCTATACACGATTTGAACTAGCCAAATCAAATAGGTTTGATTTTTATAAGCGAAAAAAGGTGGTGACAAGACAGAGACTCCATACACTTTGTCTCATCATTTTCTTTTGCTTTATTTGGATTTACTCTTCCTTGCATTATTTTGTTCTCACCGAGTATTCGGGATTCACCTCGTTGTGCTGTTCGTTTCTCTAAGACGGGAAAGAGCAACCTTCTTATCAAGCATTTGTGTTTTACCATGAGTGAGCATGAATCAAATTTTGTATGGCATCTTGATGGTTCTTTGTGACCTCCAAGTAATCATGTGTATCTTGCATTTCCTTGACAAGTCTCAAGTTAGCGACCTTTGCGACGTGTATCCGGCTTGGCATTTTCCCTTTGATACGTTATCTTAGCTGTTCAATAGCCATTTCTAATTTAATAGTAGTTGCTAACATTGTGGCTTCTGATTTAAGTTATGTAAGGTTGATCGACATTTACTGGCTTAAAAGGTCAAATTAAAGATAGATGCCATTGAGGTTGATGGTGAGATGAGTAGATAGGGTCATGTTAAAATTTTAATTAGAGTTTGGGTCACATGACCGATGTTGACCATCTCGACAGTTATCTAATTATTTATTTTTTTAAATTGATTTATTATATATTTAACTTCGTTGGCTGCCGTTATCACGCGTCAATTAAAAAATTCTCATTACGTGAAAATTTAATCTCCACCGTTTCACAAAACCATCGCACCTAACTCACCTCCATCTCCGGTAATGATGAACTCCTCCGGTAAATATAAGAGAACTAACATGAATAGATGATCCTTCTTGATTTCAAAATTTTATTTCCATGATTATTTCTGGATTATGAATTCATATAAGCTCTTCTTCTTCTTTCACGGATTTGCAAGCCAAGTCAATTTCCAATCTCCTCAAACACCCCGTAAAAACCATCTCACTAACAAATACATCTCCATTCAAGTCATTTCTCTTCTTCATGTTGCTGTTAATTTAATTCTCCACTCAATTAGACCCGATTTCAACCAAATCCAGAGATCCCAAAATTCTTTGTTGTTATCCTGTTGAGTAAATCAACTAGTAGCAAATCAAGGCTAAGAATGAAACAAATAAACTTCTTATGTAACACCAACATCAGAACCGTCTCATGCAAAGCTATTCTCTACCATTCGAAGATGATGGAGGTGATGAACGGCAGAGAAACTAAGGTATCCGAAGAAATAAATTGGATTTGCCGAAATATTTTTGGGTTAATAAAATCCATGGCTTTTGATTAGTGGCCCTTTTCCATCGTACACGTGCCAAATAGAAGCTTTTCCATCGTACATGTCCTAAACAGAAGCTATAATGGCTATGTTAGTAAAGCTGGCCTCATTGTGGTATACCCAAATTAATTGGGGTATACTTAATAAGACAAAAGCTAGGTCATTTTGAAGTAAAGAAGCCACCCCTTAACCTTGTATTTTCTAAATGGCAAAATTGCCCCTGCAATGATTAACACTAATTTAATTGAAATGATTAGATTAATTAAATTAGTTAGATTAGTTAGTTGATTTATATGAGTGGATTTGGAAATAATTGAGAGTAGATAAGAGTATGAAGTAGAAGAGGAGGTTTTGGGGCGAAAAGTTAGGGTTTTTGAGAAATTTGTGATATGAGTGAGATGAGTGATTCAAATCCTGATTTTGAAGTGGGGGAGTCTTCTAATTTTCCTCCTAAAGATGAGTACTTGTATGATGATCTACCAGATCATGATCAAATGGATTATATGCATGATCCTCACTTTTATTTTCCTCAAACTCAAGATGGGTATGGAAGTGATGAATGTCTTGAGCCAAACGTAGAATCCAATGACCAAGAAGAAGAGAATGGAGCTGCAAGTAATCAAGATTTTTGGCAGCACATGAAACGAATTTGAAACATGCTTAAATCGACATTGTTCTGGATACGTCGACCCTGCCGACTGTTGTTTGGTCGGCACTCTTTTTTTCTTCGAACAAGCCAGCGGTTCGTTAGCCGGCGTTGTTTTATATGTCGACCCTACCGACTTGTGTAGTACATATCAACTAACTTGTGTTGTTTTGTAGATTGCATTGCTACCGATGATGGATCAGCCTCAAGCTTATAGTGTTAGAGGTTCTGATACTTCTGCACATTATGTTAATGATTTGGAATGGAAGGAAAAAGACGACGCGGTCAAGTGGATTATTGAGAAAGCAAAAGAGAAGATGTGTGTTCTAGTGAAAACTCCCAACAAAGAGATACGCGGTTTGAAATGGTATGAGAGTGTAGTGGGTCGCCGGACGCAAGTCACAAGAGAAAGGGTTGTGTGTATGATAAGAAGACGACTAGGGTGTACGAGACGAAGTCAAAGAAGTGTGAATTCCCATTCAAGATTATATTTTGGAGGAACAAAGAAACCGATAACATGTGGAGAATGAATAGAGTTGATGTTGGTTGGCATAACCATAAAGATCCAGAAAGTTTTGTTGGGCACTGCCAAGTTGCCAAGTTGAAACCGCACGAGTTCGAACAAGTAAGAACAAGTTTGGGAATAAAACCAAGCAATCTCCTTAGTAAGTTCAAGAGGGACGAACCGCATAACCTTTCTTCATTGTCTACAATTTATGCGACCAAGGAAACCATCAAAAGAATTGAATGGGATAGAATAAAGGTAATGGAAGAATCACAATGGTTGGCACACAAATACAACTACACTTTGAGACACCATGAGTCATCGGAGGGAAAGGTGGATCGTAATTTTCTTGCGCATCCCGATGTGATTCAATTGGCGCGGTGCTTTTACCAAGTTTTGTTCATGGATTGTACTTATAAGACGAATAGGTACAACATGCCTTTGTTGAACATTGTTGGACAAACCTCGGATAAGCAATCGTTCACGGTGGCATGGTGTTTTATGGATCGGGAGAAGGATGATAGATATATTTTGGCGTTGGAAACTTTCAAGCTTCTCTACCACGAAGACGAGACTCCCGGGGTTATAGTGACCGACAATGAGCAAGCAATAATGAACGCCGTGAGGATAGTTTTTCCGAATGCACAAAATTTTCTTTGCACTTGGCATATACAATGCAATCTTAGAAAGAATTGTAGAAATCATATCCAAAAGTCAAAGGCAAAGAAAGGCATTGAACATGAAAAGGAGGAAGAGGAAAATCTTAGTAAACTAACTAAAGAGGAGAGAGAGGAAGAGAAGAAGAAAGAAGATGAAAAATGGAAAGAAGGTGAGATCAAGTTTGGGTTATTCATGATAGCGTTTGATAAGTTGGTTTGGTCGATGAGTGTGGCAAGATATGAGATCAACTTGAAGGAGTTCGAGGATGATTGGGGGACTAATTACCCCAAAGTAGTGGAATATTGCAAGAGACAATGGTTGAGGCATCACAAACAGAGGTTTGTATATGCTTTTACTTACGACTATAACCATTTCAAACTTGAATCCACAAGTATGGTAGAGCAAGCTCATAGTAGACTAAAAGGTCTACTTTTCACGAGTCAAAATGGAATTGTGACGGTGCAACATGCTATCCATAAGTACACTAATAATGATATCAACAAGATAAAAAATCAATTACAAGAAAGTAGCTTCCGGAAGTTGAACGAGTTTAAGGAGGGTAATTGGTTGTTTGTTGGTATACATTGTAACGTCTCGCATTGGGCAATACGTTTTATGATGAAACATATCAAGTTGTATCAACAGTATGACAAGCCGGACACTCCTTGTAAGTGTAGGATAATGAAGGCCATCAGACTTCCATGTCGTCATATGCTTGGTAGGTATAAAACTCTGATTCCGATTGAAGATATCGATCCTTATTGGAAGCAACTATATTTCAAACCGGCTCCAAGAGAAGATCCAGGTGAAGAGTTTGGCGACATGGAACTTGGGAGAATAATCCTCGACAAGTAACCCAAGTTGAATAAGTTGGACAAACAAACTATGAAGCACAAGTTGATGCCGATTGTTTACCCTTTTATGGAAGAACTAGGGTCATGTCAAATTTTTAATTAGAGTTTGGGTCACATGACCGAAACGTTGACCATCTTGTGATTATCTAATTATTTTTTTTTTAAATTGATTTTTAATATATTTAATTCCGGTGGTTGCCGTTTTCACGCGTCAATTAAAAAATTCTCATTACGTGAAAATTTAATCTCCACCGTTTCACAAAACCATCGCACCTAACTCACCTTCATCTCTGGTAATGATGAACTCCTCCGGTAAATATCAGAGAACTAACATGAATAGATGATCCTTCTTGATCTCAAAATTTTATTTCCATGATTATTTCTGGATTATGAATTCATATAAGCTCTTATTCTTTTTCGACGGATTTGAAAGCCAAGTCAATTTCCAATCTCCTCAAACACCCCTTTAAAACCATCTCACTAACAAATACATCTCCATTCAAGTCATATCTCTTCTTCATGTTGCTGTTAATTTAATTCTACACTCAATTAGACCCAATTTCAACCAATTCCAGAGATCCCCAAATTCGTTGTTATCCTGTTGAGTAAATCAACTAGTAGCAAATCAAGGCTAAGAATGAAATAAATAAACTTCTTATGTAACACCAACATCAGAACCCTTCTCATGCAAAGCTATTCTCTACCATTCGAAGATGATGGAGGTGATGAACAACAAAGAAAGCGTGGTAGCCGAAGAAATAAATTGATTTGCCGAAATCTACAAACCCTAAATATTTTTGGGTTAATAAAATCATGACTTTTGATTAGTGGCCCTTTTCCATCGTACACGTGCTAAATAGAAGCTTTTCCATCGTGCACGTCCTAAAAGAGCCGTAATGGCTATGTTAGTAAACCGAGGCTTGATTGGGGTATACCCAAATTAATTTGGGGTATACCTAATAAGACAAAATCTAGGTCATTTTGAAGTAAAATAATCCACCCCTTAACCTTGTATTTTCTAAATGGCAAAATTGCCCCACAATGATTAACACTAATTTAACGAAATGATTAGATTAATTAAATTAGTTAGATTAGTTAGTTGATTTATATGAGTGGATTCGGAAATAATTGAGAGTAGGAAAGAGTATGAAGTAGTAGAGCGGGGTTTGTTTTTTTTTTCGGGGGGGGGGGAGTTAGGGTTTTTGAGAAATTTGTGATATAAGTGATTCAAATCCGATTTTGAAGTGGGGAATCTTTAACTTTCCTTCTGAGATGAGTACTTGTATGATGATCTAGATCATGATCAAATGAGTTATATGCATGATCCTCACTTTTATTTTCCTCAAACTCAAGATGGGTATGGAAGTGATGAATGTCTTGATCCAAACATAGAATCCAATGACCAAGAAGAAGAGAATGGAGCTGCAAGTAATCAAGTAGACAACTTACGTGGTGAAGATTGTGATTTTTCCATGCAAATGATCGATTTTGGTTTTTTTTTTCACTTTTGCTGTCCAGAGTCGGCATGATCGACAATGCAAGGTCGACGATTATCGATCATGCCGACCGTTAAAGTCGCCCTGGTATAAATTATCCAATGCTCTGACTTTTCATGAGTAGTATTCTAGTCGACAAGGTCGAAAATTTGAATCTTTCCGATTACAAGTTTTTTTGCAACACATAAGTCGTGATTTGAAACATGTTTAAGCCGGCATTGTAGTGGTACGTAGACCTTGTCGACTTCTGATTTGGTAAACCTTTCGTTCTATTTTCCGACCACTGCCGGTTGTTTTTTAGGCGTTGTTTTACATATAGACCCTGCCGACTACAAGATTTTTGGCAGCACAAGTAACGAATTTGAAACATGCTTAAGTCGGCATTGTTCTGGATATGTCTGTAGTGGCAGGATTTCCCACACTACACCCCTCACTATATTTTGTAGATCTAAATCATATTAATCACCTAAATTTCAAATATAAGTGCTAGAAATTTAAATAGACACATAAGATTTTTTGCGTGGTTCGATCAATGTGATCTACATCCACGGTTCTCACTATGATTGTTGAGGTTACATAAGAATTACATTTACAATCTCCATTAATGGATAATTTGTAGAGCTCTAGATCTAATTATTTGGGGAAGAAGATGATAAAGAAAATAAATCTCTCTCTAAAAATATCTCTCTCCTCCTAAAAGTGTCCTCCCAAAATTATTCCTCCTTTCTCTCTCCTGCTCTCCTCTTTATATAGGTGTTTACATAATGGATGACAGCTCACATACAGCTCATATTCTCGAGAGCTCTTTGATGATTTCTTGAGCTCTCGCTACCTTCTCTCGAGGCATTCTCGCGAGCCCTCGCTACCTTCTCTCGAGACACTCTCGCGAGTCTTGCTACCTTCTCTCGAGACACTCTCGCGAGTCTTGCTACCTTCTCTCGAGACACTCTCGCGAGTTAAGAAAATAATTGAATCTCGCACGCTAAGAAAATATGTTGTGCGATATTTGAATCCTACATCTTGCCTCTTTTTCCTTGAATATTGCTTGAAGAGCGATCTTTAAGGAAAATACATTGTTGATGTAATCTTTGATCTTTGTTGATGAAGGAACGAGCGGAAGAATCTTTGGACTTGAAAAGTACGTACTTGCCTCTATTCTTTTTGCGAAGTTCCGAAGCTTTGAGAAGTATATATGAAGTATCGTTTCTTGAATTATGCAAAGTATGAAGTATCCTTGAAGAAGTATATGAAGTACTTAATCCTCTAAATATAAGAAGTATTGCGAATCCATCATGCGAAACTCTCGCTCCATGTTCTTTGCCTCATGCTATGCTCTATTCTTTTTGAAGTTCGAAACTTTGCGAAGTGGATAAGAAATATTAATCCTTGAAGTATAAGAAGTATTGCCTCTGTTCATGCGAAGTCATTATTCCGTTTTTGGTGAGGATTCTTGTTGTTCATTGGTAAACATCTTCTTTGGAAATGATTCTTGCCGAGAAAATAAAGAACATAAAATGTTTTTCGGTAATCCATTGTTGCCTCTGTTCTTTATCTACGAAGGTAGAATCGTTGAAAAAGTGTTGAATGAGTGAGTTATTTCTTCATTCTTATCTTTCCTCTATCTCCCGCGTTGTGCTCATGCGATATATAATCTCTTCATTGCTTTACGTTGAATTTTATCATTGCGACAAGATCGCAGGATGTCTTTACATTTTCACGTAATGACCCATTGATCTTGCCTTATCATCTTTGTGTGGTCTTCCAAGTTAGACCTCCCTAATTAGAGGTCTTCCCTCGCCACCTTTCATCGCGACAAAATCGCAGGACGTCTTTACACTTGCATGTAAAGACCCATTGATCTTGCCTTATCATTTTCCAAGTATTTTTGCCTCTGCGGGATGTTTTAGTTGCGACAATATGACAGGCCTAGATATCCTTGCGAACATAAAGCCCCATGACATTGTAGTCTTGCGACGAAATCGCAGACGTCCGTACACTTTCGTGTAAAGACCCATTGATCTCGCCTTACCCTCGCGTTAGTATTATTGCCTCTGTTGGGGATCATTGCACAAATATGACAAGCCTAAATTCTCTTGCGAAAACATAGCCTTATGACATTTGCGTCTTGTTTTGACACTCCCCCTAATGGAGAGCGTCGCCCTTATCATCTCCCCGGTTGCCCCTTCAAGGAGGCGAAACATCGGCCATACAAGACTAGCTCCTCCCATCCGGTCTTAACAACAACCGGTTGTTTTTCGCGACCTCTTATCCCTTATACCTATAGGGTTTATGGTTACGAGACTGCACCCTAAGTGGAGTTTTCTTCGGCGAGTGCAACATATGCCAAGACTTGCCAAGAATGGCCAGGTAGGTTCATCCATCCGGGCACTCGCTCAACCGTGTACCTCGGCGCCTTGAGCATCTGGCGACTCCTTGGAAGAGACCTCGGTCGCCCAACCAGGGTATAACCTACATATATAGTTGGGAATCCAAGGTACCTCTTCCGGATAGGCTTTCATGGGCCCCAAATTTCCATGACTCAGGCTTCAGGAGCGGTGTAACCTTCCCCCTGAGCCATGTCGAGAGATACCTCCTTATATGACGCACTTTAGGTCTTACATTTGCCTCTTACGAAATGTTATTCGCGAACTAGGGTGTACGCCATAAAGGTTCGTCCCATTCTGGTTATTTTATTGATTCTTCTTCATATGCAATAGGTACCCCCTACTACGACGCACTTTAGGTACTTTTGCCTCTTGCGAAATTCTAATTTCGTCATAGTAGGTTTGCCTCTATCTGATTATTTTGTTGATTCTTCTGCATATAAGCTCTTTTGTAATTTCGCTGATCTTTGATAATCTCTTGTCATTTTTGTGCGAAATTTTCGCATGTTTTCATTCTTCCATTCTTTTCTTCATTTCAGTCATCTCTCTCATTCATTCTTTCATTCTCATATCTAATTTATGTGGTTTGTTGTTGTTGTCTATTTGATTTGCTTGCGAAGCTAGTATCCTTGAAATGTATAAATGTCGCACAAAATATAATTATCTCATGACAAAAAAGAATTGCGAGGAAGAAGGTTTGAACCCGCGATCTTAAGCTCCTCATGTTCGCACGTGACCAATTGTCTTTATCCCTCTTGTGCGAAAGGATCGCAGAATGTTATCATTTTATTATCGCTCTTTGTATAATTTCCTGTTCATTCTTTCTTCTTCGTCTTCACCCCTCCAGCTGATGTGTTTTGAATCCTTTTCTTAACTGAGTGTACTGAGTCTCCCTTACGAAACTACAGAGCCATGGTTCATTGAACTGCTGCTGTGCGTGGCTTGTTCTTTTGCTCTCCGTATATCTTGAACCCTAACTAGTTGTATATGTCTCGTTCATCGCATGTTCTTTCTTTTTGTTCCAATTTCTCTCGCTTGTATATCTTTTTCTTCTTCGCCATCGACAACTCATGTATTTCCATTATATCTCACCGTAATAATCCTAAGAATAAAACAAAGAGGTATATATAAAATATGTGTCTTGTTGAAATCGATTGTTGCCTTGATTGGATTAGTCCGATATTTTTCTCTCGTTGGAATGATATTTCTTTGCTGTGATTACTTCGCAAATTTCCTTTGCTCACGCGAATGTCTCTCGAAGTCTCATTGATGAGGTGCACTTTGTTGGATTGAGAGTTCTTCGCCTGTAGAGTTGTTGCTTTCCTCTCTTCGCTAACGACCACCAAGTTAACCTTCGCTGGAACCCTTAATGAAGTAAACCTTTTCCATATATCTTCTTATCTAGCTGACTTTTGTATTACAGTATGAGTTTGATCGTTGCTGTGGTTGACAAGTCGTTGATGGTGTGACTGCGAGAGGAGAGTCAGGAATTACTACGGTGGTCTGACAATGTTGCTGCCATTATGGAACTGAATTTAAGGAATGTCGAGCTGGTGATGAAACTCGAGCTTGGCAATGGCATTGAACAAAGAGATGATGAATGCTGAGATGAAGGTCTCGAACTCAGATGAACGGAGCTGTAATTTTGCTTCTATTAATGGTGATGGAGAAGAGAGATATCAGTAATGATGAGTTCGTTTCTGAATTGCTCTTTTGCTGCGTCTATTGCTCGCGAACTACGCCTGTTGTTTTTGAACTACTTCTCTTGCTTGCGTCTGTTGTTTTCTCTTTTTGTCATTCGCCTCTGGCTGTTCCTGTACGTTTTCTTCTTCACTTTCCCACTTCTTCGCAGGAACTATTACCTTCGCATGAACCATCATCCACTACAACTAGTTGCTGTGATCTATCTCATTGGGACGAGATTATGAACCGAGTTCCCTCCACTTCGTTTGAGTTCTTTGTTTTCTTCGTCACATTCTCTTCTTCATAGAAAACTCCTCCTCCCTTAGTTTGCTTATTTAGCGTAGTCCGTTGATTTTACATCGTTCTTTCCGAGTCTTTCTCTGCGTCTTTCCCATTATTAAGGTTCTAAGATGTACTCATGTCGTGAACTTCGATATCAACTCTTCACAAAAGAGATGTGATTTGCTTTGTCTCACTTCGATATCAACTCTTCACCAGTGAGATGTTATTTGCTTTGTCTCACTTCGATATCAACTCTTCACCCGCAGATGTTATTTGCTTTGTTTCTCCTTCATGCTCTTGGGTTTAAGGACTCTCTTAAGCTGTTATGAGTGGTTTAGTTCGCCTGATTCTTGATGGTCATTTTGATTCATTCGCCAGGCTTGCGACTTTGTTCCCCTTCATCTTCGCGCACTTTCTGCGAAGCTAAAAACTCTCGCTTTATGATCCTTCCTTTTTCCATTGCTTGATAATAGTAAGTAGGTTATGATCCTCTTATTTCTCTTGTTTATTAAAGTTTGTTTATCTTCATTGGGCGGCGGCAACTTTCACCGGATCTGCAAGACAACCTCTACTGGAACTATGGTAATTTCATTGCCGGCTAACTGAACAATCAAGAATTAATCCTTCGTTGGAGTTTTGTTGATGAAATGAAGCATGACATTAGCAAGTTGTTTGCTTTACTTGCAAAGTAGACTATTCATCTCTGCGAACAACAAATCTATTGGGTGAGCAATCCAAAAGTTTGTGCTAACTCTTGTTGTACGAGGAATCAAAATAGTGGTTGGATATTCCTTTGTTTTCACTTGTGAGAAAACCTCTAAATCAACCGCAAATTTTAGTGTTCAAAATTATTGAAATCTTTTTAAGGGGTCCATAAAATAAGAAATGCGATTGTAAATCCGTAAGCAAAACTCGTTTCGCATCGGATTTTAAAAGAGATTTTAAAATACTTTATGTTCTTATGAAAACTTTTCGAGAATATCTTTTAAATCACCGGATCTCAATTATTCAAAACAAAATTAAAGGGATAGAGATGAAATTTGTCCTTTCCAATCATATGATGAAGATTATTGGTGAAAGTTTATTGGTGATTTAAGATTCATATGATGAAGCTCCCATTGATTCTTTTCCGATCCGCTCCCGCTTCCCATTTTTTCTGTTTCTCTTTCTCTTGTATACATTTCTCTTAAACCGCGTTGGTTGTTCTACCTCGTTCTTTTCTCATCGTTCTTTTCTCAATTTCTTTAGGTTTTCTTCAATCCAACAAGCAGGTCCCTGTTTCTAGCGCATATGTAGTGGCAGGATTTCCCACACTACACCCCTCACTATATTTTGTAGATCTAAATCATATTAATCACTTAAATTTCAAATATAAGTGCTAGAAATTTAAATAGACACATAAGATTTTTTGCGTGGTTCGATCAATGTGATCCACATCCACGGTTCTCACTATGATTGTTGAGGTTACATAAGAATTACATTTACAATCTCCATTAATGGATAATTTGTAGAGCTCTAGATCTAATTATTTGGGGAAGAAGATGATAAAGAAAATAAATCTCTCTCTAAAATATCTCTCTCCTCCTAAAAGTGTCCTCCCAAAATTATTCCTCCTTTCTCTCTCCTGCTCTCCTCTTTATATAGGTGTTTACATAATGGATGACAGCTCACATACAGCTCATATTCTCGAGAGCTCTTTGATGATTTCGCAGGCTCTCGCTACCTTCTCTCGAGGCATTCTCGCGAGCCCTGCTACCTTCTCTCGAGACACTTTCGCGAGTCTTGCTACCTTCTCTCGAGACACTCTCGCGAGTCTTGCTACCTTCTCTCGAGACACTCTCGCGAGTCTTGCTACCTTCTCTCGAGACACTCTCGCGAGTTAAGAAAATAATTGAATCTCGCACGCTAAGAAAATATGTTGTGCGATATTTGAATCCTACAATGTCGACCTTGCCGACTGTTGTTTGGTCGGCACTCTTTTTTTCTTCGACCAAGCCGGTGGTTCGTTAACCCAGGCGTTGTTTTTTATGTGTCGACCCTTCCGACTTGTGTAGTACATATCAACTAACTTGTGTTGTTTGTAGATTGCATTGCTACCGATGACGGATCAGCCTCAAGCTCACAGTGTTAGGGGTCCTGAATCCTGATACTTCCGCACAATATGTTAATGATTTGGAATGGAAGGAAAAAGACGACGCGGTCAAGTGGGTTATTGAGAAAGCAAAAGAAAAGATGTGCGTTCTAGTGAAAAACTCCCAACAAAGAGATACGCGGTTTGAAATGGTATGCGAGTGTAGTGGGTCGCCGACGCAAGTCACGAGAAAGGGTTATGTGTATGATAAAAAGAGGACTAGGATGTACAAGACGAATTCAAAGAAGTGTGAATGCCCATTCAAGATTATTTTTTGGAGGAACAAAGAAACCGATAACATGTGGAGAATGAATAGAGTTGATGTTGGTTGGCATAACCATAAAGATCCGGAAAGTTTTGTTGGGCATTGCCAAGTTTCCAAGTTGAAACCGCACGAGTTCTAACAAGTAAGAACAAGTTTTTGGAATTTAACCAAGCAATCTCCTTAGTAAGTTCAAGAGGGACGACCCGCATAACCTTTCTTCATTGTCTACAATTTATGCGACCAAGGAAACCATCAAAAGAATTGAATGGGATAGAATAAAGGTAATGGAAGAATCACAATGGTTGGCACACAAATACAACTACACTTTGAGACACCATGAGTCATCGGAGGAAAGGTGGATCGTAATTTTCTTGCGCATCCCGATGTGATTCAATTGGCGCGGTGCTTTTACCAAGTTTTGTTCATGGATTGTACTTATAAGACGAATAGGTACAACATGCCTTTGTTGAACATTGTTGGACAAACCTCGGATAAGCAATCGTTCACGGTGGCATGGTGTTTTATGGATCGGGAGAAGGGTGATAGCTATATTTTTGTGTTGGAAACTTTGAAGCTTCTCTACCACGAAGACGAGACTCCCGGGGTTATAGTGACCGACATTGAGCAAGCAATAATGAACGCCGTGAGGATAGTTTTTCCGAATGCACAAAATTTTCTTTGCACTTGGCATATACAATGCAATCTTAGAAAGAATTGTAGAAATCATATCCAAAAGTCAAAGGCAAAGAAAGGCATTGAACGTGAAAAGGAGGAAGAGGAACATCTTAGTAAACTAACTAAAGAGGAGAGAGAGGAAGAGAAGAAGAAAGAAGATGAAAAATGGAAAGAAGGTGAGATCAAGTTTGGGTTATTCATGATAGCGTGTGATAAGTTGGTTTGGTCGATGAGTGTGGCAAGATATGAGATCAACTTGAAGGAGTTCGAGGATGATTGGGGGACTAATTACCCCAAAGTAGTGGAATATTGCAAGAGACAATGGTTGAGGCATCACAAACAGAGGTTTGTATATGCTTTTACTTACGACTATAACCATTTCAAACTTGAATCCACAAGTATGGTAGAGCAAGCTCATAGTAGACTAAAAGGTCTACTTTTCACGAGTCAAAATGGAATTGTGACGGTGCAACATGCTATCCATAAGTACACTAATAATGATATCAACAAGATAAAAAATCAATTACAAGAAAGTAGCTTCCGGAAGTTGAACGAGTTTAAGGAGGGTAATTGGTTGTTTGTTGGTATACATTGTAACGTCTCGCACTGGGCAATACGTTTTATGATGAAACATATCAAGTTGTATCAACAGTATGACAAGCCGCACTCCTTGTAAGTGTAAGATAATGAAGGCCAGTGGACTTCCATGTCTTCAAGCTGTCGGTCCCAGATTTTCAATCATCTTCATCTTCTGAAGGGCTCAGAATTTTAGTAACTGATTCAGACAATCAGTTTAATATTGATCAGTATGGCTCCAATCTCAAAGAGAAGAATCAGGCAACAAATGTGAATTCACCAATCCCATTTAATCTTGAGTCCCCATCTGTGCAAATGGAGGAAATCCAGGTAACCCTAATTCTTTTCAAAATCTCAATTTACTTCGTCATTACCTTTATTGTTTTCACTATTGATTGCCTCTTGATAGTCCTTTTTTTTTACTTGTTTTATTGATTTTCGATTTTACTTAAGCATGAAAATTATAGCTTGGAATGTTCAAGGGTGTGGAAACCCTTTTACACAAAATCACCTTAAACAATTGATCAATGGAGATAAACCAGAAATCCTTTTCTTGTCTGAAACCAAATCTAAGAAATCTTTAGTTAAAAATCTCCTTAAGGATTATCCTAATGTGCATATAGTTGATCCTATAGGACAAGCTGGAGGTCTATCCCTTTCTTGGGCTGATGGTTTTTCTTTTGAAATTGTTCAATGGAATTTGGACATGATCAATATTTTAGTTCAAACTAATTCAGAAACTAAGAAATGGCTGCTGACTTGCTTTTATGGTAGCCCTTATCCTCACAATAGAAAAGAGGCTTGGGATTTTATCTCTGAAATTTCTTACCAAATAGACAAATCTTCTATGCCTTGGGTTCTGTTGGGGAATCTTAACATGATATTCAGTCAAGATGACAAGTTAGGGGGTCTACCCTTTAGGAAAAATGATAGTGAATACTTCCATAACATCTTGTGTAAAGCTGGTCTTTTGGATTTAGGATTTAAGGGTTGTGAATATACTTGGAACAACCACAGAGAGGAAGGAGCAAATATGCAGGAGAGACTTGATAGAGCAAAGAGCTACTACTGATTGGAGTGCCATGTTTGTCAGGGCTGAGCTTTGTCACCTAGTTGCAGCTGGCGCTGACCATTGCCATATAGCCTTAAACTTAGATATTAATAACACTAAATCCTCCTATACCTTTAAATTCTATGAGACTTGGCAAAAGGAAAGTTCCTGTATTCAAACTATTAAAGATTCCTGGGATCTCACTAATAGAGAAAATCCTTCTGAGTCTCTGATTTTGAATCTTCAAACTTTACAAACTAACTTAGAGTTTTGGAAGAAAAACATTTTTGGCCTTCCTTCCAAACAGATAAAACAAACTTTATCCCAAATTGAAACTCTGAATAAATCTAGTTCTGTGTTCAAAAAAGAAGAAAAGATAAAAGACAAACTTTTATACCTAGAGAAGCCATAGCAAAACAACAATCCAGGGATAGTTTGGTTAATCTAGGAGAAAAAAATACCAAATATTTTCATACTAAAACTATGAAGAGAAGGAAGTGGAATAATATTGAGTGCCTTAAAAAATGTGATAATATTATTACTTTTGCAAGAGAAGAAATGAACAAATCTTTGTTGGATTATTTCTCTAAACTCTTCTCAGCTCCTTCTCCTCCTCTAGTTTCTAACTCTTTGTTATTTCAAAATATTCATCCTTGTATCTCCCCTCGCAGAATATTTCCTTAAATTCCATTTCCCTCTGTTGATGAAATTTGGTTAGTCATAAAAAAACTTAAACCAAATAAATCCCCAGGTCCTAATGGTTTTCCAGCTAGCTTTTTTAAAATGAATTGGGAGACTGTAGGTGAACAAGTAACTCTTGCTATTCAACAATTCTTTGACTCAGGAAAACTTCATCCGGATTTCAACAAAACTTTTCTTTTCTTAATACCTAAGAGCAAACATCTTAAAGATCCTAGTGGCTTCAAACCTATTGGTCTTTGTAATACTATTTACAAAATAATAGCTAAAATTTTCTCAAACAGAATCAAGCCTCTTCTAAATTCAATCATCTCAACTTTCCAAGCAGTTTTTCTATCTAAAAGGCAAATTTCTGATAACATTATCATTGCCAAGAGATAATTCACTCCTTTAAAAAAAAAAAAAAAAGTGAAACATGCTGGAATGGGTGTCAAGATAGACATGTCTAAGGCATTTGATAGAGTAGATTGGGACTTCTTATTAACTGCCATGAAGGCTTTTGGCTTTAATAATAATTTTTGTAATTTTATTCATCAATGTATTTCAACTTCATCCATTACATTTACTCAATGGTTTTCCTGGGGAATACTTTAAACCATCTAGGGGGCTTAGACAAGGGATCCCCTTTCCCTTATCTATTTATCATTTGCATGGAGATTTTCTCTAGATTGTTAGTAACTAGTGAACAAGAAAAAATTATCAATGGGGTCAAGAATACCCCTAAAAATAGTCATATTTCTCACCATTTCTTTGCCGATGATTGTCTCTTATTCATCGTAGTGACTTTAAGGAATGCCACAACATTCTTGCTCTTATTGAATCATTTGGCAAAGCTTGTGTCATTAATTAATTTTGAGAAATCGGGGTCTTCTTTAGTAAAAAGTTCAACCAAAACACCGAGAGAATGATTAATAAAGTCCTAAAATCAAGAAAATCAATCCTAAAGACTCCTACTTAGAACACTCTCTTTATCGTAAAGCCAAAATTAAACCGTTTGAAAATTTAGTAGAAAATATGGAACAAAAGATTCAAGTGGATGGGTAAAATTCTTTATTCTTAATAAGTCAACTTTGGCAAGTATGGCTAGCTATCAAATGAGTTGTTTTATCTTACCCAAGAAAATCACTAATAAGATAGATGCCTTACAAAGGGATTTTTGGTGGGGCAAGGAATCAGAATATAAAGGTTACTACCCTAAATCGTATTCTTGTCTTTGCAAACCAAAAAGTAAAGGAGGTCTAGGTTTTAGGGATGCTCATAAATTTAATATTGCTATGATAACTAAACTTGCTTGGAGATTACTAACGAGCAGGACTACGTGGGTGTCTCAATTAAAGCCTAGATACTTTAGAAATATACATTTTTAAAGCTAAATTCCCATCAACTAGTTCCTCGGATATGGAAATGTATAAGCAAAGGTATCCACTTAATTGAACAAAATAACATCTCGGGAAAGTGGGGATGTTAAGTACTAACATTTGGGATGATAGATGTATACCTAATTTGGAAGAAAGCATTCGGAGCTTTAGAACTCCTGCTAACTCTTTTTTAACACTTGTGAAGGATCCGATTGACCCTCTCACAAAGAAGTGGAATTTAACTTTAATTTTCGAAATGTTCCCTTCACACATTGCTAAGAGGATCATCCATACTAGAATAGCTAGTAACAAACCCGACACTCGAGATGGCTTCTCACAACTCGGAGTATATACAATTAAATCTATGTACAACAAACTCATTGAAAAAACAACAAACCTCTATAACTTAGGACAACTCCGTTTTTGGAATAACTTGTGGAAACTTAACGTATCACAAAGAATCAAAAATTTTTCTTGGAAATGTTTACGGTGCACTGTCAACAAATTCACAACTATCTAAATTTATGGAAGATGCCCTAACTGTTCATTTGGTTGTAATACAGCTGAAACCATAGAACATCTTCTAATTGCTTGCCCTTGTGCCAAATCTGTTTGGGCTTTAGAGCATACTCCTATTGTTGTTAACTCGAGATAATATATGCTCTTTTCTAGAAATGCGCAAAACAAGGATAGGAGAGTAGAGCACTGAAATACCTATTGAAATGATCTTGACAAAAGCTTGGTTTATATGGAAAGAGAGATGCAATGAGTTTTTGAACAAGAACATCAAACTAAAACTCAACTAGGCTTAGAAATACAAAGATTTGTAGAATTCTGGTACACGGGTAAAGTGCCCTCATGACAGTTCTCTAAAGGAAAATTGAAGATGCAAAACTGGTCTTTAAAAGTTCTGTTTTTTTTTGATCGGTACCTAAAAGTTCACGGTTAAAGCTTAACATTGATGTTGCATGGATTTCCATAGATTTGCTCAAGGGTTTTTCTTTAATTCTTAGGGATGATGCGGAGGATTTCGATCTTGGCGGGCGGGGATCGCTGTGCCCTCTTCCCCGAAGAAGCCAAGAGTAGGATTACTATAAGGAGCAAATTGGGCAGTTGACAAAGGGTTGTCAAATTTCACGGTGGAAGGAGATTGTAAGAATCATTCGATTACTTAAATGAGAAAGTTTCTCAAATAAGTTGGCAGAATAGATCTATCATGGATGAAGTCAAAGAAAAATTTTCTCAGTGTCAAATTTTTGGGTTTTTGTTTAGTTCCTTGGATCGCAAACAATGTGGCAGATGTATTAGCCAAAGAAGCTAAATCTTTCAAGAACATTTTAAATTGGAGAACTATTCCTCCCTCTTGTATTAATCAAGCTATAGCGATAGATAAATCAAATGTTAGGGTTACTTCTAATAGCCTAACATTAGATGGCTCTACTCATTCATTGTAAGGGATACTAACTCCCAAAGTTAGTCTTTTTGGAATGCATTTTAACTTACAAAAAAAGTGAAAGAATATGTTACGACACTCCACATTGACTTTTGGGCTGCTCAGATGACACAGACCAATATCGCGGCATTCACGACATTTTGATGCTAATTACACTGGTAAGTATAAATAAATCTTGCAATTTTTTTATTATAACGTCAATTACAATATGAATCTCGAATGTTTTTTTTGGCTTGGTTAATAATTCCTATTGTTTTTTATTTGTTAAATTAATTATAATATATATCAATCTCGAATGGACCATCGCTAATAAAGAAATTATTTGTTAATTAAAAAAGTCAAGCTTAGTCAACCTATAAACAAGGACATTAAGCAAAAAAAAAAAGAAGACAAAAATGCTGTAGAAACTTCTAATAAATACTAGTAAAAAAACATGTGGCTGTGAGGCGTACACATATGATTATTCTCACTCCTTAGATACCGGTAATACCAATGTGCCTCTAGGCAGTTTAGATCCAGTTTTCATTCCGTCCGGCGGGAAGGCAGTTGGGATCATCAGAGAGAGTGAGTTGTATTTCTTCAGTTATTAGTATTTTACAAGCTTGAGATCTGCTGGTGTTTCATTAACCTGACTCTGATAATCTGTTCGTTTTCAATTAGGTTTTCTTCTGTCCAATACTTACTGCTACTGCTTTGTTTTAGAGGAGATTTGTTGGCATCATGGTTAGGTCAAAGAGTAAGCTCCTTTGTTTTTTTAATTCATCAATTTCAGGTCTTATTGTTTGATTCTTTTACTTTGCTTCAAATTTTGTAGAAAGGACAAGGGTTAACTTCTTTATGATGACGAAATTCATCAAGTTACAATTAATCATCTCTTTTGCTTTTAATTGATGTCAAGTAATTGTCAATTTCGGGTTCTTTTTGTTTTTTTTGATTCTTTTGCTTTGGTTTTAACTTTCTAGGAACAAGAAGAGATAGCCTTAAGAGTAATCGACAATCAAACTATTTTTGCTTCTGCTACGATCTTCCCAGTTAGTTCATATAGGAGATATTGCTGGCTTTTAATTCATGTCTGGGTAATCTTAATTCAGGCAGCTCCTATTTTTGATTCTTTTACTTCCCTTCAAACTTTGTAGGATCAAGTAGTGATAACCTCGACAACAGTAGATGGCGGAACTAATTCAGTAAGTCACAATGAATCATCTATTTTGCTTTTAGAT
Source organism: Papaver armeniacum (assembly GCA_023531295.1). NCBI lineage: Eukaryota > Viridiplantae > Streptophyta > Magnoliopsida > Ranunculales > Papaveraceae > Papaver > Papaver armeniacum. Next base: position 49,774 of record JAJJWW010007577.1, read on the forward strand.
TGATGTTGTGAGTTCCTTAATTTGATGCTTGGTTTTGGTGTAAGCTCCACAGATTTCATTGCTATACTTCACAACATTCATGAGATGGACCTCTAGGGCTTTGGCTCATATGCATTATATTCTGATCATCTCTTAAAATTTTCCTCTATACTTATTGAAGCACCCTTATAATTCCCTCTCTAGTGTTGCCAAGCCAGTCAAATCTCCTGGGGTTTCTGACCATCAAAACCTAAGTGTATTACTGATGGCTTGATATTTTGTGTCATTCAGAAACATGATAGGATACTGCTCAACTGCTTTATTAGTAGAAGACTTGTTTGGACTATGAAGTAATTTGGTCGTTTATACATATTTGTCGTCTGTCTTGCTTTTAAATTCAATTTGATGCTTGGTTTTGGATTTTCAACCCTGTACTTTAGAACATGCATGAGATGGACCAATTGTGCATTGCTTCATATGAGGGTAATGAAATAGCTTGCTTATGATTTCTTCTCCAGTGTTACAAAACTTTTGGGGTTTTTGACCATCAAAACCTAAGTGTGTACTAATGATGCTTTGATATTTTGTGTCTTTTAGAAACATGATAGGATACTGCTCCACTTGTTAATTAGTAGACCTGTTTGGTTCTTCAGACTTAGCTGTTTCTTTGTTCTTGCAAGTCGAGGTATAGGCCTCAAGGCACAAACCATAGTTTTTTTATTCTTTTACTGTGCGGTTAATTTAGCAGGAACAACAAAAACCAACAGAAACAATCTTGCGCACTATTTCTGTAAGTTTGTCCTTGAGATGTTGGCTCGGTTTTAGGAAACATCAAACTGATTCCCTAAATCAGTTTCTGACACCAGCTCAAGTTCGTATAGGAATCTTATTTCTAGCTATATTAGGAATCTTGTTTCCAGTTCTATATCTAGGCAGATTCTTGTAATCATCTAAGCCTATAAAAAGGAGTCATGACCCTTAAGCTTTAGCATCGTGTGAATTCTTAGCCTATAAAAAGGAGTCAGAAATTCTTGTAATCAATTTCTGTTTTTAACTCAATACAATGGCAACAAATTTGCAGGATCAGCAGCAGCAGCAGCAGCAGCAAAAGCCTCATGTAAGCCTCTATACTTGTTATCTGGTTTTGTTTTGAAGATAGGGTAGTGAAAAAATCATTTTCCAGTGTTATGAATCCAGTACAAACTTTGGGATTTCTGACCATCAAAACCTAAGTGCACTTAGAAACATGATAGGATACTGCACAACTGCTTAATTAGTGAACTTGTATGGACTATGAAGTTTGTTCATTCATCTTGGGCACTATTTCTGTAAGTTTATTCTCTAGCTAGATGTTGGCTCTGTTTAAGGAAACAACAAACAGATTTCCTAAATCTGTATCTGTCACCAACTCAAGTTTGTTTAGGAATCTTATTTTCTTGTTACAGTTGGAATTTGATCTCTATTAAGACTCTTCTATTTCTAGGCAGATTCTAATCATTATCGAGACCTATAAATAGGAGTCAGAGCCCTTTAGTTTTAGCATCGTGTGAATTCTCAGAGATCTGATGGGAACTTTAAAGTTGTGTACGTACTCTCTGATTCTGAATTAGAAGTATTTTTTGCTGCACGTGGAGTAGGCACATTGCCGAACCACAGTAGCTAATTGTAACCACAGCATTTCTGATAATTCTTTGCGTTCTTGTTTTAACTTCCCCATTGTTTTTATTGTATCCAATATAAAGTCTTGGGTGTTTGTGAAGTAGCTAATCGTAAGCACAAGATTATCAAAACCATGTTGTAACATTCCCAATTTTGTTATTGGTTTGATTCAATAATGTACCTTGGAACCACCTCTGGAAAGTATCATGAGTACATATCAGTGCCGTACTCTTTTTAGTTCCAAGTTGATGTTGAGTGACATTCAATTTGATTACATAACATCTGTTTATCTTTAGACTTGATGCTGTAAGAATTTCAATTTGGTGTCTAATTCCATTACATTACCACAGCAGGAAGAATCTACCTTACAACAGGAAGAATCTACCGTAGAACCAAGGAAAACAAGGGAGGAACGGGTGGCTATATTCAAAAGGTAGCTCTTTCATCATTCTCCTTTTTTACGATTTTATATCTCATTTGACCTGTTCATAGTTAGTTTTCTATCAGTTCCCCACTCTCATCATTGGCATCCCTGTCATGTTTTTTTTTTTTTTACAGGGAGATTAAACAAAATCGTGTCAAGGTTGCCAGATTGAGGTATTGTCTCCAAACATGTTACAAGCTTTTCTCGAACTACATTAAAAATATGTATGAAGTATCCTTTGAAAATTACGTTGGACATACTGGACACTGCGATCATGACACTAGTCCGTAGAGTGATACTGAATACCTTGGCCTTGGGTTAAATCTTTCTTATTATCAAGATATATATATTTCTATTAATGTCTTCTAAAGATAGCATACATAGGTTGTTGCTTGATCATTATGTGTCATCTCATCTGAGTTTTGTGGAACATACCGGACAACGTAGCATGTTGCTTGTTTACAAAATTGTTTTATCGCCAAGTTTATGTGACTTATTTTCTAACCTGTATCACTAAATATTGAACTAAGATAAGCTTTTATGCATATCATGTGTATCTGTTGTCAGTTTATATACAGTACGCATGCAATAAGATTCTTGTATGAATTTTTCGCTGAACCTGATATAAACTAAAGTTGATTATTGCTTATAACTAGTTTATCTGTAACAGAGAGGATGGTACTGTATACTACAGTTATATTGCGACGCGGTCTTTATGGCTGAGAATGTGTCGTGAAGAATGGGGAGCAACACATGAAGAAACTGCAACATTGGTTAAAGGTCTCCGTCATATGTTTGTTATTGAAATTTGTGGTACGGATTTGGGATGTGGGGTTATTCTACGTGACAGTGCGAGGTGCCCAATAGTTGCTCTATCTAGGGTTTTTACTGATTACGTTTCACAATTTTATTTTGAGTTGCAAGGAGTGTCGTTGGGTCTGAAGCTTGCAATGAAGTATAAAATTCGTCATTTTGATATGATTTGCACTTCTCATGGGATTGCTCAGTATGTTATGCTAACTTTGAGGAACAAATGTTGTTGTTCACGACCAAGAGATGATGATCCCAAGAATCCTGAAAAGAAAAAGTTTTATTGTGTTGAATGTTCAAGGAGTTTATTAGATGAGCTTGATGAAGGGAGGAACGTAGACAAAATTTCACGGCTCATGGATGAAATTTTTTACGATGCTTTGGAGTGTAGAGACTATATTACCTTTGGTCTGCGTGCTTCTGAATTGTCAAGAATGAAAGCTGTTTGTCATCTAGCAAACTCGGGAATAGACCAGGAGCTGAGATTACCTGATATTGAAGAGGATGAAAACCTAGTAGATATTCTTTATAAAGACGTTTACCGTCACGTATCTAAGGAGGAGATGGTGGTACAGCAACAACAGCTGATGTTGCAGAAACAACAACGAAAGATGGTAGACATTTACAACAAAGAAGTTTTCAGTTACGTGTATAAGACGGCCATGCAGTAAAGAAACTCATCCAGTAAGCTACTGTTTTTGCTCCTGCTATGATCTTTCCTGTATAAGGGCTATTGCTGTCTTTTAATTCATGTAGAGTAATCATCAGTTTCAGCTCCTCCTGTTTTTGATTCTTTTACTTCGCTGCGAACTTTGCAGAAAGAATTAGAGCTAACCTCAACAACAGTCAATTTAGTAATTTACAATTAACCATCTCTGTTTTGCTTTTAGATTGATGTGGTGAGTTCCTCAATTTGATGCTTGGTTTTGGATTCTCAACCCTGTACTTCAGAACATGTATGAGATGGACCAATTGTGCATTGCCTCGTATGAGGGTAATGAAATAGCTTGCTTATGATTTCTTCTCCAGTGTTACAAAACCAGTTGGGGTTTCTGACCATCAAAACCTAAGTGTGTATTAATGATGGCTTTGATATTTTGCGTCTTTCTTTGATATTTTGTTTCTTTTAGAAACATGATAGGATACTGCTCCACTTATTTGTGCCTTTCTTCAGACTTGGCTGTTTCTTTGTTCTTGCAAGTCGAGGTGTCCCAAGGCACAACCCATAGTTTTTTTTTATGTGAAAACTACTACCAGACCCATTTTCTCAGTTTTTCCCAATGTCACCCAATTTTTAGGGAAAAAAATTTCTCAGAGGCTCGTATTTATCAAAATTGTGTTTTCGTTCTTTTTACCAAGGAACTATGTTGTACTGGCTTTCTCTCTCTCTCTCCCTCTCCCTCTCCCGAATACTCTTCTCTGTCAGCTGAGATGGTTGACGAATTCATTGATATCAAGTGACAATCCGATCATCATAATCAGGTATTATATGAGATACTTTGACTTTGGGTCACAAAAATGTGACCAGAATTGCGTTTGGGTCATGCCAAAATTTTAATTAGAGTTTGGGTCACAAGACTATCGTCGACCGTCTTGACCATCCAAAAAACCGTTAAATGGTGAAATTACTAACTTAAACCCGATCTTTAGTTTATTTTATGACTGTACCTTATCTTTTTATACTAGTTTTTCTCCGGTCTTGCTGATCTTAAATCCATTTCCGATTGTACGATTAGCAATTGAGAAAATGACTTCTCGAAAAATCCAGATATATGGGAAATCGTCAAGGAAGAGATTTTTGTTTACCGAAGTCTTTTCTTTACTAATTTGATCATTACTCTTTTGATTCAAGTAGAGATACTTGTTTTTCATCTTCACAATTTTATTTTTTTCAATTTCTATATCTTCACCATAAGAAACTTCGGTTTTTCTTTTGGTCTCTTTCTCGAACACCTTGTGTGCGTGGTGGAGATATATTTTGATTGTATGTTTAGCTCCTTTAACATCTCGTTCTTCCCTGCAAATTCGGAAACTAAACAAACCAAACATTCCTAAACATGCACAAATACTAAAACTTCTCCCAATACCCAACATTCATCATTGAAATCCGTCTGCAACAGATCCTCTTGAAATGGTTTTTAGGCTCAAAACCGTGTCCAAACCATGTACAAACCTGCATCAAATTGGAAATCATAAAACAACCCAAGTTTTATGGCCATACAGTCGCCACATTGCTTCTTGATTCTAGCCTTGATCACAGATGTGTATGACATCAATTCCCTCTTCTTCCGTATTTTCTCGGCAGGATATACAATCCAAAGTGATAACCAACTTGTGCTCGAGCTAATCGTTGTCGAACTTATCTTACAGTTATTAGTTTCTTGTAATCGTTATTGTTATCATCACAGAAGAACACTCAACATTGTTTTCGAACAAGAAAGATGATGATGGAAGTGTTTCACCGGTGATTTTCAACAACCACGATGTTCACATGTTAATGGAATGGGTTTTAGAAACTTTGCATTAACAAAATAAATTAAGTAAAAATAATTTTTTTAACTATCAAATCGGTCAACGATAGTCTTATGACCCAAACTCTAATTAAAAGTTTGGCGTGACCCAAAGGCAACTCTAGTCACATTTCTATGACCCAAAGTCAAAATATCCCTATTATATTCGGTGAGATTTCATGAATGTTTTTTGATTTATTGTGTTACCGTAACTTAACCTAGCGAGATTGGGGTATACCCAAATTAATTGGGGTATACAAAATAAGACAAAATCTGGTCATTATGAAGTAAAACCAAGCCACCCTTTTACCTTTTGAAATTTTGATCTTATGAGTTCGATTTCGATCAAAAAATTTAGTTTTGAAAATATGAAAGGTCGGCAAGGTCCATGTTTGAATAAGGTGCAGAGCTAAGATCCAAGCTTAGTCTCGCGTTTGAATAGGATCTTGACAAAGTCTAGTAGGCATGGTCCGTGGATGAATAACACGCTTAGATAATTTTCAAGGGAAGGGTCTTTGAATGAATAATATGTCGACTATCTTTAGGGCCAGCAATCTAACGGTCGGCATGTAAATATTTCCTACCATGCCGACTATATTATAGCCGGCTGACCTATAGTCGACATGCTAATGATTTATAACATTGCCGGCCTGTAGTTATACCCAACAGAAAACCGAATATGGGAATATGTAATTCACTTATTCATACAATTTTGGTTACTACATTGATTGAAACATAAAATACAACTCCTTGTCGACGGAAAAACGAATGTACTTGGCATGTGCATCAAGACTTTGAACCCCTAGGCGACCCTAGTAGACGAGTTATAGTCTCGTGATGGTTTACATAGAGGTCTACCCACAAAACCTATACAAAAACTTCTAAAGCCATTAATCTTCCTCCCCGAAGACGATACAGCATCCAAGTAATCCGGGTTATCCTCCGAGATTCTTTCTCCCAAGAAGTGATAGCTTGAATCGAACGCGAACGCTTTCCCCTTTTACTCCAAGTAGCGCGCTTTCACGACTTCGTGCTACAAAAACACAAAAACAAACTTACATTTGTTAGTGTTGTTTCATTGGAAGATAAAACAACATGGGTTACGTAAAAAAACCCACAAAATTGCTTAAAAATTGTGCAATGGACAAGGTGAAGGGGAGAGCGTTAAAAATCGAGGTTGGAGAGCTAAAAGCAAGTATCGCGTTTTCGATGACAAGGTGCCTATCGTGCACTTGTTGAACGGTTCTTGCATTAGGATTCCCAAACTCTTGGCTAAATTTGTTGTGTACCCTAACCCAAAAGGTTGTGGAATCCACCCTTTCGAAGGATTGACGTCTAACTCGAGTTTCCACGTACCAAGCTTCGGTGATTTCCAAATCTTCATTAGAATCAAATGAAGCCATTGTTATATGTAAATAGCTATTGAAGTCAAGAGTTTTTCACGAACACGAGGAGGTCTTGAAGGAGGACTAAGAGCTTTCAGAGCTGCTTTCTTCTTTGCCTTTTGCGACCTGAACAAGAATGAATAAGAAAAAAAAAACATATAGGTCGACAGGGTCGTCAAATACAACCAACCCGGCGAACAACGGCCGGAAGGTTCGACTAAAACATATATGCCGGCTAAACAATAGCCGTCGGGGTATCATTCAAATAACCTGTCGGCTTATAACAAATATGACACAAGGATTTTCCACATTCAGGTCGGCAAAGGTCATTACCCATACATTTGACTAACATACAGTAGGGATGGTTTTGACAAAATACCATTCAGAGCTTTCATACTTAAAGGCATCGGGATACGCAACAAAAAAATTGAACACAGTAAGCAAGGTAAAAGTTCACAACCTAGGCCGAGCTAACAAAAAACAACGAGATCCGACAAGTTCTTAAACATAATACCTTACTAAGGCCTGCAAGTAACGATTATAGATACTAAGCATCCGACAAGTTCTTCAACCTAATAGCTTGCCGGCCAACCCTAAATATGAAATATCGGAAGGATCGATAGCATTATACCATGTCGGGCAAATAACTGCAAATTCAAACATTCAATTTTTCTAACCTAATTTGACAAACATGAAATTGAAATCTTGGAGTGAGTTTAAGTAGGCCCTTACTTTCTTAATCGCACCGTTTCTCGTGTTTGCCTATCGCAAATTCTCCTTCTTCAACTGTAGTTTTTTCTTCACTTTCTTTTGAACCAAACTTGCAATTCCGAGGTTATACTCATTGGGTTTTCGATTAGCGTCTTTCATACGACTTGCTCTATGTTGTGGCTGATCCATTTTTGAATATTAATTGGAACTTTTGAATCGACGAGTTTCGATGGTGGGGGATGGAGGAGCCGCTAATGTGTTTGAGGAGGAGAAGAAGAAAGAAGAAGATGAAAAGAAGAGAATGGCGATTTAGGGTATCAATTAGAGTTATAATGGGAAAGGGTAGTTTTGTAACTTTACCTATTAGGCCTCCCCCTTTGCCCTTAAAAAGAGTTGGGTATACCCCAATTAATCTAGGTATACCCCAATCTTTGAGATAACTTAATATCCGTCTGGATTTAGGTTTTTCTTTTTGATTTTGATTTTCAGCGCTTTCGTTAGAAGAAAGATTCGTGAAGATTAGGCTGGAAAAATAGAGAAGAAGAGTGAGGTTGCAATTGAACTTGGCGATGAACGAAAGAGATGGAGAAGCGTTGGGATTTCTACAATGGATTAGGACGCTTGCTTTCCCAGTTTTGTTGTAGTATTTTGTCGGTTCTCAACCTAAAAATTTCGCGAAAAGAAAAGAATTGAGTAGGGATAAATGGAGAGTTACACCATCGAGCGAAGTTTGAAAGTATACCTCTACTTTCTTTTCGGGCCAATTAAGTACAGGGGTTGGTATGTAGCGAGATTTTCGAGTAGCACATTGGAGCAGGAGATGTAAGGTCCTTTCGGGAGTCAGCGGAAAGACGCACCATTTGTCGTCTTTTGAGTGACGTGGAGTTTTATTAGTACCGAGAATGCCGTCAATATCTTGCATTAACACTTTTTTGGCAATATTCTATTTCTTCTTGACGAACTCCCTAGCGAGTATTTTCTTTCTTCATAGTGATTACTTCATAATTATCAAAGAAACTCTCCGAATATATTTCTCAAGGATGATTTCTAAATCAGCGAATTTAGGATCTCTGAATTCTGGCAGATAAAGAGATCCCATGCCCGCACCGCGATGGGAAAACTCGAGTATAAGTCGAATGCAATCTCCACACAGTTGATAGACGGCTCGTAAAAAGTTCGCATGGGAAATAATTTCGTAAAATAAAGGAAAATTAGGGTTATAAAGAGGGATAGGAAGAACATCAAGAAGTTGGCTGAGCGAGACTATAATTTCTTCATTGCTACACTAATGATCAGAAAATAATTGAGCAGAAAGAATGGATTTAGGGCCATGATCAGGAATGGTGGATAATGTAAAACCTTTTCTTTAAAATCTTTTTCAATTTCTTCAAATCATTACCATATTTACGTCCTCTTGGAGGCATTTTTTGAGTATGGGAATGGCGAAGAAGAAAAGATCTAAAATTTTTTACATTAGCGAGAGAAGCGGAACTTGCGGAAGAACAATGAAGAAAGTTGCGAGAGAAAATAAAAAGGAAAGTAAAAAGAAAGAAAAAGAAGACAAAGAAGGATATATATAGAGGGAAAGAAATCTCGAGAAGATAAACTCATTAATGCGAAGAGATGATGTGAACGGTTAAGAAATGACGGTTACTAAAAACGTGTCAAGAAATGAACGTTAAAGAAACACATATAATTTATTTCCGGGGAATCAAGGAAGGTTGTCGGTGGAAAAGGATAGGGAAAAATGAGTGGTTGCGGCATTTAGAGATAGATTTTCTCATATCATTCTCGTCTTTGTAGAGATGACATGAGAAGAGGCAAGATGTAGGAACATAATCTCAAACAGTTATATTGCGGTGAAGTTTTAACTAAAGGGTGGTTGCGAAGGTCATCACGGAATGATTAGAGAAGTGATGTGGCGAGTGGCGTTAAGCAGCCATAAGGAAAGTGTGAAGATTCCGAAGATCGGGATTACCTTGCGAAGAAAACGGTTGTAAGCACGTGAGAAAACAGCGGTCGGATCCAGAAATAAATAACGCTTTTATTGTCATCCACTATGTAATATCCTATATAAAAGACCAAGCAAAAGTCGAGAGAGAGATATTTTTGGAGAGTTAGAGGAGAAAAAATAGGAGAGAGAAAGTCCAGAGTCATTTTGATTTCCTTGGGCACTTGCGAACATCTGTGATGCCCCACTTTTGGATGATAATGAATCCCTTCACGGTGTTTCTAGATCTGTTGCTCCAAGTTTCCCTAAACTCGCTTGGTACAGTAAACCTTCATTCCTCTAACTCGTTGTTAATTATAACTTAAAATTTATACCTTACTTTGATTTTTCTTTTTATTCTTTCGCAGTATGGAAAGGCTTCTTATGCAATTGCCTTTGATTTAGTTAGGAGATGTGAGAGCTTTGAAAAGAAAAACTACAAGCTTAATAAGATGGCAGAGGAATCTCGCACCAAAAATGAAGAACTAGAAGCCGAGATTCTTTGAACTTCGCAAGAAGAACAAACGATTAAGTAGATTCCTCCACTCAACAAAATAAAATATCCAGACCTTCAACAAGCGAATGACCAACTTTATGGTAAGTAGTATTTCTTCTTCTCTCTAATCCTCTCCCCGTAGTTTTCCTTATTTGATTAATCATTTTTGCGAGACATTTACGGTCTTTCTAATGAAGCCACCTTTCTTAGCACCTTTCCCAATACTATGGATGATGATACCCTTCCGAATGTCTTAACATTTCTTTAAACAATGATACCAATGATAAAACAAACTCTCTTTACTTAAACGAACTCAGATCCAAATTCCATATCTTAGAAATTGACCATAAAAGCAGTTTGAAACTAGCTCACGACTTAAAATGCCGCTACCTTGACTCCAAAGATGAGATTAACAAGCTAAGAGTTAAGATCAGTGATCTTATAGATGATAAAGACCGCATCACTAGTCAAGGTGCTCAAGCTTTAGAAAATTTCACAAAACCCTTAGAAATGCGGCTTGAGCAGAGATGAAGTTAACCATAAGAATACCATTTTTGAAAGAGAAATCCAAATCGTTCTCGTCTTCTTATAACTAATGATGATGAATCCGCTTGGGTTGCGAAAATATTAGATGATGCTAGAAATAATTTAGGTGTAAACGTTAGTCTCCAAGCTGATCATTCATCCTTGATCAAAGATATGATCTCTAACGAGAGAAGGTTGTTAAGTTTACTTTCTTGCGATTATTCTTTTTTCATAAACTTTGCTTGAGTTATTGATATGTTATTTTTATTTTAGGAGAATTTGAGAAAGACTTTTGCAAAAGAATTGAAGAATTAGAGACTCAAACTAAATCTCTTGAAGTACAAAAGATGGAACTCGCAGAAGATTTATCTACTCGCAATGATAAATTCCAACGGCTCAAGAATCAGTTGAAGCTCACCGTTGCCAACTTCCAGAATGACATTCTTAACTTTCGCAATCAAACTATTATGAAGGTCGTCTGCGATGATAACCGCATTTCCCATTCTATGTATGCCTGCCTCTTAGATGAAATTCCTTCGAATTTATCACTTCCAGAAATTTCGGATAGTAACGATAGTGAAGAAGAAGAAGATAAAATTGAAGAAGACATTGGTGAGGAAGAAGCATCGAACAAGAAATAATTGCCCTTTTCTTCATTAACATCTGTACATCTTTTATTCTTTGATCTTTTTGTAAATCTGTCACTGCGATCTCCTCAAAATTTCTCAATATAAGTTCTATTCTTCTTGTTTTACCTGCATCTATTAGAAAAGCAACCCTTGTTCGCAACAACAATCAAAGATTAGTAATCAATATATAATCAACATATACGCATTAATCTATCAGTTGGAAGAAAATAACATTTGCCTCCGTTAAGCATTCACATACTTGTCTCTATTATTTGTTTTTAAATGAGAGATTAATTATGCCGCAATGTTGTACAAGATTTTGTGCATCATTTTCCTTTATTCGACTAACCATTTTTGCATACATTTACGGTCTTTCTGATGAAGCCACATTTCTTCGCACCTATCCCCATTCTATGGATGATGATACCCTTCTCGAACGCCTTAATACTTCTTTAAACAGTTATACCAATGAAAAAACAGATTCGCTTTCCTTAAATGAGCTCAGATCTAAATTCCATCTCTTAGAAATTGACTATAGAAGCAGTTTGAAAATATCTCACAATTTAAAACTCCGCTACCTTGACTCCAAAGATGAGATTAATAAGTTAAGAGTTAAGATCAGTAATCTTATAGATGATAAAAATAGTATCACTAGTCAAGGCCTTACTTTGTTATCTTTGAAAAGCCCTATTTGCTCACCGTTTAGTTTGTTTTTTCACAATTTTCTTAGTCGTTTATCTTTTTGTAGCCTACAAATCTAGGTTATTTGGGGAAGACTACCAAAGTTGAAGCTTTGTTAGAAATTACTTTGTTTTTAAAGGTAACATCTATTTGGGACCTATGGTGGACTTTTTCTTTTGAAATTTGATTGTTAATTTGTTTTAGTTAGTATTAAATCGGATATGAATTTAGATTTGCTTACTTTTTCTCTTTAGGATTTTCACCTTTCTTAATGGTCAGTACATAACAATTATACACATTTTTATGGTCTATGTATACATAGTTATACACATTAACAATTTTTAATCTTTTTACTTATTTTTTTTTAGCTCCTTTGGAGATGTTTATCTGTGTCCGTTATATTTTGATTTTGTGTACTTGGTTGAGAAGTGTTCATTTGTTGAATAGGCTGAAATCATTTGCTAATTATAATTTCAATTAGTGCGGTGATGCCGCATTGGACTTTCTCAAAATCACCCCTTCTTGATAAAGTTGTTTATGACACCATGCTGCTCACCATTGCGTTTCACCATTGATTCTCACCGTGTCCATATAAGTGTAAATATATTTTTTTACTCGCAAATGTAAAATAATAAGTATCCGTTGTATGGCGTGTCCGGCAGAACAGATATATAGAGACCACATATAGTCTTATACTAGCCACCTGCTGTAGAAGTTTGTAAGGAACTCACATAAGTAAAAGAATATGTCGCGCCTGCAATACCCCAGACTAGCATTATTTATAAGAAATGGCCGGGGAACACGTTAGGTTTTGTGTTATGTGCTAGGTGAATGTGATCTTATACGATTTCTAAATATATGTGTCCCCGTAAGTGGGTATCGACTACTATTTAGTCAAGAATGTCCTAATTGGTCTTTCCAATGCTTTTTCATTCTTTTAACTATTATCCCCCTTTTAGAATTTGGTGAGAAATTTGAATTTATCATAGCAATAGAAAAAAATGAATGGCCTAACCATAAAAAATGAAACCACATTAGTTAGCTACATCTATTGCTTTACAATGCGAAGTGGTTGACACGTACGCCTAGGAGATTGATTTGTCTCTTCAAATGAAACCACCTCGCACCACATGAATGCAACCTCATGCAGTGCCTTGGTACTTGATGCTTATTTAAATGACATCCGTGTTCCAATAAGAAATTGATGCTTCCCCCGAGTATCAAATGTTTAAGATTCATTGTATGTTAATGTGTACATAGTTGTACAACTGTTGATTCTTGATGTGTACATAATTGTACACCTTGATTAAGTAAGGATTAACTAAGTAAGGTCACTGCAATCTCTTTTAGTACTTCCAAATTTGGTTGCCTATGACCGAGAATTTTCTTCTTTTCTATACCTTCTAGTTTCTCGGTTAGAAAGGAGAAACCGTGATACTTGAATATGCTTAATTTTGATGTTACCAAAAAGATTCTTCTTAAAGAATTTGGTACCGATATTTGAAAAATCTAGGAAACAATCGGGTTTCTAGTTTATTATCATCTCTTGATTAATGATTAGCTAACCAACACCATACTAAGTATCTAGGGGAATGTATACATAGTTGTACACATGTTGGTTTTTAGTGTGTATATAATGTGCACATCTTGATTTTTAACGTGTACATAATTATACACATCTTGATTTTTAATGTGCATTAGTTGTACACCATTGTTGATCGTTAAAGTGCACATAGTTGTACCATGTGTAGATTCTTTTGAAGCAAGTCGAAACCGATCGTTACAAACTACATTTATCGCTCTTTGAACAAGGATATTGCCATCTCATTGAATCTTCGTTATTTACTATTAGATTTCCGTGAGGCAAACATTTGATGTGGTTTGTGTTACTTTAACTCATTGCCTATATTCCTCATCAAACGGTTTTGCGTTACTTTAACTCCCCGCCTATCTTTTCTAGTTTTACGCATGAAAAATAATTGTGTATTAATTTATTAGATTCATATTACACATCTATTTAAATTTTTAGACTTTGAATTTTTAGTTTTTTAGTTTTAATTTTTAGACTTTGAATACCAAGGCCTCATCTTCATTTAGTGTACCTAGACCTCGTTCTCTGCCAGAACCAGCAAACTTCATTTATGCTATCAATGATTTCTATATATGAAACAAATGAATGAAAAACACTTTAAGATATTAACTTCATTTTACATAATCAATTTAAATGATCTTAGTAATGAATTTGAAGAACGTATTAATGCATAAGATGATTGAATATTTACAGAGCTCTTTTAGTGATTATGAGAGATTTCATTTTAAGATATTAACTTCATTTCTATATAAAATTCACAGAGAACAAATTGAGAATTGACGGGATGAGATTGGGGAACAAGGTCATTGGATACAATGAACGGAGAAGAAAATACTTGTAAGTTCTTTAACATATGGGTTACTAGTTCCTTACATATTTGAGTGGAATCCGACTTTCAGCTCTTTAGATATTGAATTGGTAATGTGTACATAGTTGTACACATGTTGATTCTAAATGTGTACATGATTGTACGCATGTTGTCTTTAATGTGCACATTTGTACACCTATTAGTTGGCGTGCACATAGTTGTACACTGTTGATCATTAATGTGCACATAGTGGTACGGTTTACACTGTTAGTAGACGTGTACAGATTTGTACACCTATAAATCGTTAATGTGCACATAGTTCTACACATCTTGATGGTTAATATGCACATAATTGCACACCTGGTAATCATTAATGTACACATAATTACACACCTGTTGATTTCTAATGAGTGCATATATCGATTCTTGGATTCGATTTTTTTTTTGTGAAATTTTTCATTGGGTGCTCTACATTTAACATGATTTTTTCATCACATTGGTTGGTATTGGTTTTATCGTCTTGTTTTCTTTGAAATGTTACCTCCAAAAGCTTGCATTCATATCCAAGAAGGTGGTTTTAAGGGAGGAAAAAGTGATGCAAATAAAATAGTTGTTGATGCAAGAAAGGATTGTGCACAAGTTTCTCTTACCAGGTGAACGAGATGGAACTATTTAGATATGGCACATGTGTTTGTTATGTCCTCATCTAAATGGGTTCCCACCAGCAATTCATAAAGTAGTAAATAAGGTGTGCATAATTGTACACATGTTGATTCTTAATGTGTACATAATTGTACACCTATTGTATGTGTTTCTCTCTGTTTATATGTGCTTGTTCCGTTTTACATGTACTTAGTTTTTGTTCGATTGTAGTTTGTATTGTTGATAACTTGTGATTGTATTCTTTTTGTTTCAGGATCCTTTTGTCAATGGAGAGAAAGTCCCAGCCGTTAATTTGAATTTGACGCCAAAGTTTTACCACCTCGAGCTGGAGTTCCAGAGAACTTGGCTCATGTCAGAAACTACACGAAGGTTTGCAAAAACCTTGTTACACATACTTAATGCCCATCATTAGTTTTGTTTGCATAAAACTACTTCAAGAATCGCTAAAAGCTTGTTATTCTTAAATACACATACCATATGCACATCATCCGTTTTGTTTGTATATCGAAGAATTGTCTTTTATCACTTAGCAGTCTAGCTATTCTGATTCAACCAATTAAATTCTCCCTGTTTGGTGGTTTCATTTTCATTTTCATTTACACGTGTTGATTATTAAAGTATACATAGTTGTACACATGTTATTCATTTTGAAGTCTAAGAAATTAGGGAAAGCACTAATGTGTACATAGTTGTACACACATATTATGTTATTTAGGTGTGCATAGTAGTCCAAATTTTGATTATTTAGGTGTAAATAGTTGTACACTTGTAGGACTATATTTATGTATACAAACCAAAAATTAGGAAAGCACTAACTGTACAAGTATTGGATTTTCTATAGATATGTACAAAGTTGTACACTATTGTGTTATCTCACTATTATGTGCATTTTTGTGGTATAAATGTTGGATTTTTATACCAAAAAACATCAAAAGTTACTGCATCTCTTTCTTATACCATCAAAAGTATTCCTCTCATTAGAAATTTAGATCCTTGTAACATCTCTTAGGCAAAGATAATGTACATTCTAGGATATTTGTTCGGCTTAGTGCATTTTCGAAACAGATTTTATTAAAATAATCTCGCAGACATGATGAATATATTTAAGCTCATACTTGTAAGTTAGTATAATCATTTTTTCCGAGCTTTAGCCCGTAAGAGGCCGGATGGTTTATCAATGTGTTACCCGGTATTCATGCTATCAAGTGATTACTCAATTATATAGGCCTAGGTGAAAAATAAGCTAGAACCGGTGCTACAAATGATATTTTAGCGTACGAGTCACCAATATCTAGCTCCCATTTGTATAATTATTTGTTGTTTTATTAGATTCCTTGTCATTAAAAACTTCATGAAACAATAGTTTGATCTACGTGTTGACCACTTTTTCCTCTTCGTCATTGTATGTATAGATGCAGACAACATAAATACATCTTGCGTATCAACAAGATGCTTTCATGTCTTTGGAGCATTGTGGTCTTCAAACTGGTATGAGAGGAGCGTTCGGTAAACCCTTGGGAATGGATCACCTAGCTAACTTGTTATCGTATGAGATTCAGTTGTAGTCTACTTTTGCTAACTTGTTATCGTATGGATCACCGGTTGGTGTACAATCAAAGTGCACCTTGTTTTGTCTTTTGATTTTTTTGGATTTTTGTAGACATGTACATGTTTGTACGCCAATGTAAATTAAGATTTTTTTAAAATGAGAATTATATAGTCATATGGGTACTTTCCGAATATATAAAATTTGTGAATTTTGGACTAACCGTTCGAAAGATAAATTATTTTTAATTATATTTTATATTATTTAAAATTGATGACATCATTGTTAGTCACTTTGGACTAAACTGTAAATATTTGGACTAAATTGTAAATCAGGAAGGTTATTTGTGTACTTTCAATGAAAAATGACTAATTTGTACCTGGTTGAATGGGTTAGGACTAACTATTTGGATGGGGTTTTGGACTAAACCGTAATTTTCCCTTTTTTATTCTTTTACTGTGCGGTTAATTTAGAAGGAACAACAAAAACCAACCGAAACAATCTTGCGCACTATTTCTGTAAGTTATCCTTTAGATGTTCGCTCGGTTTTAGGAAACATCAAATTTTTCTATATCTAGGCAGATTCTTGTAATCATCTAAGCCTATAAAAAGGAGTCATGACCCTTAAGCTTTAGCATCGTGTGAATTCTTAGCCTATAAAAAGGAGTCAGAAATTCTTGTAATCAATTTCTGTTTTTAACTCAATACAATGGCAACAAATTTGCAGGAACAGCAGCAGCAGCAAAAGCCTCATGTAAGCCTCTATACTTGTTATCTGGTTTTGTTTTGAAGATAGGGTTGTGAAAATTAATTTCATGGTTTTGGATTTTCAACCCTACTAGTTTTGGATTTTCAACCCTATACTTCTACATGAGATGGACGGACTTCTGTTTAACCGTATAATTCCTTCTCTAGTGTTGTGAAACCATTAACGATGGATTGATAGTAGAGTAGATTTGTTTGGTTTTAAGTTTATGTTGTGAGTTCCGCAATTTGATGCTTGGTTTTGGGTGCACACTTCACAACTTTCATGCTTGGTTTTGAATTTTCAACCCCGTACTTCAGAACACGTATGAGGCAGCTGACCAATTGTGCATCAGTTGTTTTGACAGGCCGTACTTCGTCAATCGTATCGAGTACCCTGTTTTACCTGATTTCAGATTTAAATAGTTTTTAGTTTTTGGGGCTGTTGTAGTCTCTTTTTTATTAGCTTGCTTTGTAACTTCTCTGTACTTATGGTTCTTTCTCAATACAATTTTGACTTGTCAAAAAATCCTTCTCCACTGTTACAAATCCAGTACAAACTTTGGGCTTTATGAACATCAAAACCTAAGTGCAATAGTGATGGCTTGATATTTCGTGTCATTTAGAAACATGATAGGATACTGCTCAACTGCTTCATTAGTAGACTTGTTTGTGATATGAGCTTTGTTCATTCCATTAACCCTGTAGGCATATTATCTGTTTATATTTAGATTTGATGCTGTAAGAATTTCAATTTTGGTGTCTAATTCCATTACTTTACCACAGCAGGAAGAGTCAACCATTGAACCAAGGAAAACAAGGGAGCAACGGCTAGCTATATACGAAAGGTAGCCCTCTCATCATTCTCATTATTTAAAAATTTATATTTCATTTGACCTGTTCATAGTTAGTTTTCAATTAGTTCCCCACTCTCATCATTGCCATCCCTGTCATGTTTTTTTTTTTTTAACAGGGAGTTTTCTCAAAATTGTGTCAAGGTTGCCAGATTGAGGTATTGTCTCCAAACATGTTACGACCGTTTCTCGAACTACATTAAAAAAAATACTATTGCTTGTAATATATGAAGTATCACTTGATAATGAAACTAGTCCCGTAGAGTGATACTGCATACCTTGGCCTAGGGTTAAGCTTTTCTTATTATCAAGATATATACTTCTTTTAATTTCTTCCTAAGATAGCATAGGTAGGTTGTTGATAATTGCGCATGACATTTACATAGTGTGTCATCTCATCCGAGTTTTGTGGAGCATACCAGACAACATAGCATGTTGCTTGCTTACGAAATTGTTTTATTGCCAAGTTTATGTAACTTGTTTTTTAACCTGTATCACTAAATTTTGAACTAAGATAAGCTTTCATGCATATCATGTGAACTAAGATAAGCTTTTATGAATATCATGTGTCTCTATTATCAGTTCATATCAGTTCACTAAATTGTTTTATTGCCAAGTTCATATACAGTATGCAATATAACTTGTATGAATTTTTCGATGAACTTGATATAAACTAAAGTTGATATTGCTTATAACTAGTTTATCTTTAACAGTGAGCGTGGTACTGTAATCTACCGTTACATACCAACGCGATCTTTTTGGATGAGATTTTGTCGTGAAGAATGGGGAGTAACAGATGAAGAAACTACAGCTTTAATTAGAATCTGTCGTTCTCATCATTTTTATATTGAAATATGTGGTTCGCATATGGGATGCGGGGTTATTCTACGTGACAGCATGAGGAACCCAATAGTTGCTCTATCTAGCGTTTTGTGTGATGATGTTTCACAGTTTTATTCCGACCTGAAAGGAGTGTCGGTGGGTTTGAAAGTTGCAATGAAGTATAACATTCATAATTTCGGTATGGTTTGTACTTCTGAAGATATCCCTCAGTATGTTATGCGAAGTTGGGAACAAAAGAATGAATGTTCTTGTCCAGCAAGAGATGATCGCGAGAACCCCGAAAAGAAAAAATATTATTGCGTCGAGTGTTCAAGGAGTTTATTAGATGAGATTGGTGAAGGGCGGAACGCAGGCAAAATATTACAACTCATTGATGAAATCTTCTCCGACGCTTTGGAGTTTGAAGGCTTTATATATTTTAATATGCATTCTGATGAATTGTCAACACTAAAAGCTGTTTATCATCTAGCAAACTCGAAAATGGACCAGGAGCTGACATTACCTGAAATTGAAGAGGATGAAAAATTAGTTGAGATTCTCTACAAAGATGTCTACCCGCACATATCTGAGGAGGAGGTGGCACATATCCGAGGAGGTGGTGGTGCAACAACAACGATAAAAGGATGAAGAAGTGGTAGAGAATTGCATCTGGAAATCTGTTGTTTCATAGCTATGGTAAATTTAGATGTAATTTCAGCTTGATGGTTTTCAGATTTTTTCATGGATAAAGATTGATGGGTTATGTATTCCACTGTTCATCATCTCCATCTTTGGTTCTTCTCTGTTCTCGGATTATATATAGTGCAGATTTGAATTTTAGACACCATTGATGAAGCTAGATTTGAATTTTAGACACCATTGATGAAGCTAAACTCAACTGTATTATTTTATTTACTTGATAAAGAAAAAGAATAAAAAGGAAAGAGAAAAGGAAATATGAAATATTTTAGTTGACAACTGAAATTATAAAAGTGGTTTTCTATCTGGTTTTCTATCTGGTTTTCTACCCAAAATTCCACTAATAGGAATGACCGGAATGTGCACCCGGTTTTAGAGTGGTGCAAAAATTTGGACCGGGAATTATTGGTTTCAATAAAAATAAAAGTATTATCAAGGAACCTACCAACCAAGATATTGAAAGCGTGAAGCGGAGCGTGACTCGTTTTCTATTTTTGAAGCGATGCGTAGGTTGAAGCGTGAAGCGGCAATTCATAGTTGGTGGTGAATAGTAAAAATATAAAATTTTATATATTATAATCCTGCCTAAATTGGGCCTATAGCTAGATGACAAAAAAGGTCATTAGAAATCACTTCACACCACCTCTTATCGAAATAATTACCAAACTACCTATTTTACCCCTGATTAATTAGCACTAATTAATCGTATTAGTAGTGTAAAAGATAGAAAAATAGAGAGAGAAGGAGAATTATTATTAAAGTGTGTAACGAAAAAGGGAGAATACAACCTCTATTTATATAGGCTAGACACAAGGGCATCCCGGTAATAAACGGGATTTACCCTAGATATTATTAACATAAATAAACGTTTATAACACTCCCCCTGATGACCACGTGTCTAAGTCACAAAAAATATATCAGGAATATCAAGAGAGAAAAAAACCTGAAATGTGTGAGACTCAGAACAGTGTTGGACACGCATATGCTGCCTCATTAAAACCTTGACAAGTAAACCCAGTGGGACAAACCTTGACGAAGGAAAGAGTACACACAGCGTTTAAGTCCTAATGATGCTCCCCCTGATGGATACTTCAGCGAAATCTTGGCCTACAAATCTTTAAGTCGACGCATTCCAATTTTGTGAACTAATTTCTTGAATGTAGAAGTTCGTAATGCCTTAGTGAAGAGGTCTACTAGATTGTGATTTGAACGTACTTGTTGGATATCAATCACACCATCATTCTGTAGATCATGTGAGAAAAGAACTTCTGACTGATGTGCTTTATTCGATCACCTTTGATAAATCCTTCCTTTAGTTGTGCAATACAAGCGAGTGTTGTCTTCGTATAATATTGTTGGTGAATCTTTAGTTGAAGGAAGTCCACATGATTCTTGAATATGATGTATTATCGACCTTAACCGGGACAGCTCTCACGGCTTGCTTCATGGATTGCTATTAGTTCAGAATGATTTGTAGATGTAGCTGAAATTGTTTGCTTCATCGACCGCCAAGATATAGTTGTGTCTCCATAAGTAAACAAATACCAGATTTGTGATCGTCCTTTGTGTGGATCTGAAAGATAACCTGCATCCGCGTACCCAATTAGTTTTGACTTTGATTCATAAGGGTAAAATAAACCTAAATCAATAGTTCCACTAAGATAACGTAATAAGTGCTTGACTACATTCCAGTGTCTTTGAGTTGGGGCAGAACTGTATCTAGCTAACAGATTAACTGAAAAAGCAATATCTGGCCTTGTGCAATTTGCAAGATACATAAGAGCACCAATTGCACTTAGATATGGAACTTCCGGACCAAGAAGTTCTTCACCATCTTCTTTAGGTCGAAATGGGTCTTTATTCACGTCAAGTGATCTCACAACCATGGGGAACTCGGTGGATGTGCTTTGTCCATATAAAATCGTTTTAAGACTTTTTTTACGTATAAGTAGATTGATGGAAAAATATCCCATTTGAGAGATGCTCAATTTGTAAACCAAGACAATACTTAGTTTTACCAAGATCTTTCATCTCAAATTCCCTTCGCAAGTAAGGGCGGTTTCAGTGAGTTCTTTTAAAGTTCCAACAAGATTTAGATCATCAACGTATACTTCAATAATAGCAAACCCAGAATTGGATTTCTTAATGAAAACACAT
Source organism: Papaver armeniacum (assembly GCA_023531295.1). NCBI lineage: Eukaryota > Viridiplantae > Streptophyta > Magnoliopsida > Ranunculales > Papaveraceae > Papaver > Papaver armeniacum. Next base: position 71,457 of record JAJJWW010007577.1, read on the forward strand.
GGCCAAATAGCATTATTGGTATATCCCTCTTTCAATAAATATTCACTGAGGCGATTATACCACATTCTTCCAGATTGCTTTATTCCATATATAGCTCTTTGAAGTTTTATTGAGTATACACTACTGTTGATGGTGGTTTTTAAACAAGGGGTAAAATCGTAAAACCCCATGATCTAGTGTTACCCGCAACACATTAATTAAGAGCATTTAACTCAGGTGTAAATAATTAATAGGGGTATTTTTTCAAAATACCAGATTAGGGTTTTTCAACACGTAACCCTAATTCCAAGCTGCCGCATTTCGCGCACCATGGCAAGAATGCCAAACCAAGCCGCATACGCGCGCACCATGGCAACAATGCCAACCGGCCGCATATCGCGCCATGGCAAAGCAATGCCAAACCAAGCCGCATATCTGCGCACCATGGCAACAATGCCAAACCGGGCCGCATATCATCGCGACCATGGCAAAGAATGCCAAACCAAGCCGCATATCAGCGCACCATGGCAACAATGCCAAACCAAGCCGCATATCACGCAGACCATGGCAACAATGCCAAACCAGGCCGCATATCGCGCGCCATGGCAACAATGCCAAACCAAGCCGCACTGCGCACCATGGCAACAATGCCAAACCAAGCCGCACCTCGCGTACCATGGCAACAATGCCAAACCAGCCGCATCTTCGCGCGCCATGGCAACAATGCCAAACCAAGCCGCACACTGCGCACCATGGCAACAATGCCAAACCAAGCCGCATACTGCGCACCATGGCAACAATGCCAAACCAAGCCGCATATTGCGCACCATGGCAACAATTCCAAACCAAAGCCGCATACTGCGCACCATGGCAACAATGCCAAACCAAGCCGCACCCTGCGCACCATGGCAACAATGCCAAACCAAGCCGCACCCTGCGCACCATGGCAACAAGCCATATTTCCAAGCCGCTATGCCTTTGGCCCACGCCAAATATAGCGCCTTAGGCTTGCAAGACTTGCAACTAGGTCAACATGGCCGTACGTGCCATTGGCACATGCCAACACGTACCGCATGCCATATTTCCAAGTCGCTACGCCTTTGGCCCACGCCAAATATAGCGCCCTAGGCTTGCAAGACTTGCAACTAGGTCAACATGGCCGTATGTGCCATTGGCACATGCCAACACGTATCATGAGGCCATATTTCCAAGTCGCTACGCCTTTGGCCCACGCCAAATATAGCGCCCCTAGGCTTGCAAGACTTGCAACTAGGTCAACATGGCCTTACGTGCCATTGGCACATGCCAACACGTATCGCAGGCCATATTTCCAAGTCGCTACGCCTTTGGCCCACGCCAAATATAGCGCCCTAGGTTTGCAAGACTTGCAACTAGGTCAACATGGCCGTACGTGCCATTGGCACATGCCAACACGTATCGCAAGCCATATTTCCAAGTCGCTACGCCTTTGGCCCACGCCAAATATAGCGCCCTAGGCTTGCAAGACTTGCAACTAGGTCAACATGGCCTTACGTGCCATTGGCACATGCCAACACGTATCGCAGCCATATTTCCAAGTCGCTACGCCTTTGGCCCACGCCAAATATAGCGCCCTAGGTTTGCAAGACTTGCAACTAGGTCAACACGGCCGTACGTGCCATTGGCACATGCCAACACGTATCGCAAGCCATATTTCCAAGTCGCTATGCCTTTGGCCCACGCCAAATATAGCGCCCTAGGCTTGCCAGACTTGCAACTAGGTCAACATGGCCGTACGTGCCATTGGCACATGCCAACACGTATCGCAAGCCATGTTTCCAAGCCGCTATGCCTTTGGCCCACGCCAAATATAGCACCCTAGGCTCGCAAGACTTGCAACTAAGTCAACATGGCCGTACGTGCCATTGGCACATGCCAACAAGCTCGCTGGTAGCCTAACTTGCAAACCGTGCAACCTACCACCAAGGCATTCCGCACATGCCATTGGCACATGCCAAACACACACGATGGTAGCCTACCACCAAGGCATTCCGCACATGCCAAACACGCACGCTGGTAGCCTAACTTGCAAACCGTGCAACCTACCACCAAGGCATTCCGCACATGCCATTGGCACATGCCACACACGCCACTAGCAGCTCGGGAATTACCACTTACGCTCGAGGTGCAACTGCAACGAAGGCATTCCGCACATGCCATTGGCACATGCCACATGTGTCCCTAGCAGCACCACTTGCACCCAAGATGCAACCAACACTCGAGACATCAACACAAACTGGGGGATGCTTTTTAGGGTTTTGTTTTGGCGGTCACAAAGATGCAGCGTACACTACGCTCACATTAAGAAAGCGTGAAAAGGAATAAAGCGGTCAAATAAAAGAGGAAATAATGGTGAGAAACGTTTTCACCCATTAACACCATTAGGTTACCACCTCCTCCCATTATTTCACCCTTTACTCTCTTCCTTCATGAGGCCAGGGTACGTTTCAATCTCGACTTGTATAAATAGGTCTTACCTATTTCCACCGGACAACAAGTCTCGGTCGGAGAAAAACACTACACTCTCGTAAAGGCAACTTTGCAAGCTCTCCCAAAAAGCTTTCATCTCTTGCAAGCTTCCTAAGCTTTCACTTTCTGATACTAGTCGAGATACTACTCTCCTCAACACCTTTCTTTGCTTCCCTCCCCAAATCAACCCTTCTCCTCCACTTTGTGAGCGAAGCAAGTCTGGAACGGCCATTTCTTGGTTTAGGCCGGACTTGTACAGATTGATCTATCGAATCTATAAAGTGCTCACGTGCAGCACATTTGTTTAGGGTTTGAACCAGTTTCTCGCTCACCTACCGAAACTATCGAAATCAGCGTAGAACGATTTTTACCCTTAAACAATTGGCGACCACAATGGGAGGATTGATCTATCGGCTACAATATCCATTGTCGATCTCGTTCTTCGACCCAGATGTCAAGATGGTAGGGGAAGGCGACTCAATCCGACTCAACTACCGACGACCGGTTACTAGTTGTAAAAACTACACAAGAAAATTGGGGATTTGTCAAGATGATATTACTCAATCGCCGAAGATGCTACCGGCGATCGGGACTTCCTGGCGATGCTACCAGCAAAACCGCCATCAAAACCGCCTTTTACATGGAGAGGATTGTGTTCGCAAAACCTATGAAGTGAGTAAATTCAGGCTGGGCAAGATATACAATCTATTTTTAGGTTCTTAGTAAAACCGTCATCCTCTACCGAGTCTTGTGCCTATTGCTAGCACACACTTTCATAAAAGCAATATTCTTTTCCCAAAACATAATCGAGTCATATTATCAAAACCATTCATCCAGAAATAATCTAATACCCTAAAAGCTACCCGGTTTGTCTATCAAAGATCAAGTTTTGAACCGGACATCCAATGTCTTTCAAAAAAAAAAAAAGAACCTAAATGAAAGTTTAACAGAGAAACGTTCAAGGAAAATCGTCCAACAAGTCTTCTCTTCTTGGAGAAAGTCAACTTTGCGTCTTCAAGAGCCGCTCTCTTCATAGTCAACATCTTGGAAAGCTTTTCGAGTTCCATCTCCTGTCCGGGCAATCTCCTCGGCGGAAAGGCTTTCGATTCTTTGCATTTTTTAAATTTTGGATCTCAGCAAGGCCTTCGACAAACCACGAAGTGTTGAACTCCTTTTCTACACACACGTCGCGATGGTGCTCCTAGTCGGCAATAACGTCTTCGAAACGGTGTGACCGGTCACCTCACGCATATCCTCGATGGAAGATAAAGCCTCTTCCACACGCTAACCAACGCAAATCGACTAGTGACTTTTTTGGTTGTAGCCATATGTCCGTGCTTCTCCCAGATTTCTGGTGTACAACGCCTCATGCTTAGCAGAAGCACGCTAAAGCCGCCAACCAAAGACATGACCTCGGATAAGGAACCAAGTACGGGGATCAAAAATGGCGCCGCAAGTGGCCCCACGACTCGCAAAGGGTCTTCTTCCATGTCTACTGACAACAACCATCGGAGAATCATCCACCGTTTGAACCACGTCTCGTGCCCGACAATTGGCTAACTCCCATCTCCAAGTCACCGTGGTGGTCATCAAAGGCAAGTTTTCGTGTGACTCCACCCTTAATCGTCCTCGAACCGGATTCCTCCCCGCAAACTTGAGTTAGACATTTTTTCAAAAGAAGAAACAAAAAGAAGAAGAAAGAAAAGAAGCGCTAAACTCACCGAACCACTTCAGGAGAAGAACCAGTCTTTGCAGGAATCACTCTCACTTGTTGAACTTTCTTTTTCTCTCGACTCATCACCGCTATGAGTAGGCTCTGCCGCCGAATTCTGAAGAAACCGCCGTCTCTGGCAACGTGCAAGGGCGCGAAAGCATTAACACTACCGAAGCCCCGAAGGAAACAAGACACATGTTCTGAAATTCACGTGTTTTGAGACAAACCAATGAAGAGGCGACACATACCCGGTTATTGGAAGAAGGCGAAAGACACAAGAGCCGTGGGAGGATCTTGTGAAACCGTCCGAACCCGCCAAAGACGATTCTTCGTTCTCCGTTCTTTGGCACGGGACTTTCCGAATTGCTAGGCAACTTTCGCTGCAGGATCTCTCAACATTGGATACTTCTTAAAACTGCGGGGAAGGTTTGCAACGAATGTTTTCCACCACGTTATTCACAAAATCTCGGATCATAATAAACTCGTCACACCAAAACTCATTATAGCCGAAGGTTTTTCGGGTTACTCTTCCCATTTGAAAGAAGGGAAGACGGATACCCGACTCAAGGGCACTGGCGTCAAGGGCGACACGCAATGAATCCTTAGGGATCACCGGCCGGTAAACAAGAGGCACCCCTTGATCGAAACCCATGTGACGAGCAGCACGGTCAATATTATAAGCAGCTATCTGGAAACACCTCACGAAGAAAGACGGTATATAACCAGGGCGAGCGGCTACTGAATGAACAGGTTTTCACCAACACTCAAATCGTCATCAGAAGACAAAGACGTGAGCGGAGCAGAAGCAAAGGTGTCCATTTGAGTCACTGACTTATGGACCGGCCCCCATGGACGAAAATTTATTTCATGCAACTTATCAAGAAAACTAACCAAGCTCACGCCAACTCTTGGACGTCTGTTCACCCATCGAAGAATTCGGGAGCCTCCCCAACTCACGGGAAGCGAAGGCAACGGTTTCGGAGCATATTTCTAAAAGTGCTCCCATAGCCAGACTTGCAGAAAAGCAACGTGCACATATGAATCCACTTTCATGAAATCATTCGAAACTCGCATGTTCGCAACTAGGTGATCCAGATGCACGTACAAGGAACCGAGGAACAGCTTGCCAATGGGAATAACTTCACCCTTTGCCAACTTCACAACAATCGCTAGAAACTCTGGTCTTATTCCTTTCTTGCCAGAACCGTCATCAAAAATGTCTCTAGACAACCAGAGAGCCAAAAACGCTGCGACATGAAGATCACCGCTTCATTGGGGCTCCAACTCGTCCGAAACCATTGAGATATCCACCAACCGTAAGGACACCTTTCATCCTCTTTCCGGGCAGAGTCCTTCGACTTCGCAATGGAGTCTTTCCGAGCGAAGTCCCCCAACTTAGCAGCAAGGTCATCCCACATCTTCACCTCACTTTCAGATAATTGGATTTTAAGATTCCCAGTTACCGGAAGATTCAGCAAGAGAGCCACACTCTCCAAGGAGAAAGTTATCTCACCCCATCTACATATGATTGTATGGGTGTCCGAACACCATATGGAGATGAAAGCAACCAAGCATGGGATATCCTTCCTAAGCTGGAGATTTCTTGAAGCCCCGATGCCAACATCAATGACCCGCGCCGAGTCAAGTTGGTATTTATGTGCTCCTTGCTCACCATCAACTCAACCCATCTATCAAAAGAACGCAATGGGCTTTGACACATCCTGAAATCAATGTTGAAGAAGAATATACCCCTTTATGAAGACAGAACCGTATGGTGCTCTGGGCGAACCGAACGTGTCTTCTTTTCATCTTCACCACCGGTTAACAAAATTGGCACGAAACCTGGATGATTCTTCCGAGCAGGGGCGAGGGCTCTAGCAAAGAATTCATCATCTGTGTTCGGTTTGGAATTATGAGCATCCTTCGACGAAGTGAAATTTGGTTCAGGTAACATCTTATCGAATTCCTTCATAACAATTTGGTAATAAGATATCTGCACAAAACAAACGGAGAAAGGCGAAGTTATCTCCCTGACACATAATCGTACCCAACAAAAAAAAAGAGAAAGAGGAAGGAGGACGTATTTTATTCGAGTTCAAGACTATATACGCAGTATTTTCTTCGGGTTCGAGACTATATACGCGGCATTCTATACGGGTACAAGTGTGTCTACAGTATCCTTCTTCGGGTTCAAAAATATATATGGAGCATTTTTCTATTGGTTCAAAAACTGCGCGCGTGGTACTTTTTTCAAGAAGCAAAAATCATATATACAATATTTCCTGCGGGTTCGAAGTCATATGAAGCGTATACACAGTATTCTTCTTTGGGATTCATACAGGGTTCCCTACGGGTTCGAAATACACATGCAGTGTTTCGTACGGGCTCAAATACGCCTACAGTATCGTTCTTCGGGTTCAGAATTATATACGGAGCATCCTCTACGGGTTCAAAATACACACGCAGTATTTTCTTCATGGTTCAAATATTTCTTTCAGGACCGAAAATTCATATATGCAATATTTCCTACGGGTTCAAACAATATATGCAGTATTTCCCTTGGTTGCATACATACAATATTTTCTACGAGAGGCACGCAAGGATTGTGGAAGCGCCTACTCTTAAGGTTTACACCTACGGAAAAAAAAAAAAAAAGAGAAAAGTACTCGAAGACATACCTGGAAGCCAATTTCTCTTTACCGCTAGTGTGAAAAGAGGAAAGAATAAAGCGCAGGATGGGGAGAAAGGGGCTTTATATATATATATAGGCGTAAAGACTTTGAAATGGGGAAGGATTTCCCTTTTACCAAAATCACGCGTGTAAGAAACGGGCCCACAAAGGGTGCGACTGCCCAATGTCGCCCAAGGCATGCCTGCAAGCATGGTTTCCAAGCTGAATCGGCCTCACCAATTGCGCCGACCTGCAAGCACGCACGGCTTCTACACTTTGCGCCGGTCCCACCAGCTAGCACACTCAGTTTCTCAATTCGCGCCAACCTCCCAACGTTGCCCAAGCTGCACCGGCCCCACCAATTGCGCCGACCTGCAAGCACGCACGGCTTCTACACTTTGCGCCGGTCCCACCAGCTAGCACACTCAGTTTCCAAATTCGCGCCAACCTCCCAACGTTGCCCAAGCTGCACCGGGCCCACCAATTGTGCCAGCCTCCCGATTTGTGCAAAACTACCAGAGGCAAGGATTCCAAATCCTATTTATAAAAGGTCAGACAAGCCACCTTCAATTTTCTTTACGGTTTGCTGTTAAATAGTTTGTCACCATCTTATGCTTACCTCGCAACAAAGCCTCTGTTCCGAGCTAAGCATGGGACTTAATGTTGATGGTGGTTTTTAAACAAGGGGTAAAATCATAAAACCCCATGACCTAGTGTTACCCGCAACACATTAATTAAGAGCATTTAACTTTGTGTGTAAATAATAGTGGGTATTTTTTCAAAATACCGTATTAGGGTTTTTCAACACGTAACCCTAATTCCAATTGCCGCATATCGCGCACCATGGCAAAGAATGCCAAACCAAGCCGCATATCGCGCACCATGGCAACAATGCCAAACCGGCCGAACATGCGCGCCATGGAAGTAATGCCAAACCAAGTCGCATATCGCGCACCATGGCAAAGAATGCCAAACCAAGCCGCATATCCGCACCATGGCAACAATGCTAAACCGGCCGCAGATCACGCGCACCATGGCGTTAATGCCAAACCAAGCCGCATATCGCGCACCATGGCAACAATGCCAAACCAAGCCGCATATCGCGCACCATGGCAACAATGCCAAAAGGCCGCATATCAAGCGCGCCATGGCAACAATGCCAAACCAAGCCGCACCCCGCGCACCATGGCAACAATGCCAAACCAAGCCGCACTGCGCACCATGGCAACAAGCCATATTTCCAAGCCGCTATGCCTTTGGCCCACGCCAAATATAGCGCCCTAGGCTTACAAGACTTGCAACTAGGTCAACATGGCCGCACGTGCCAATGCAGCACATGCCAACACGTATCGCAGCCATATTTCCAAGTCGCTACGCCTTTGGCCCACGCCAAATATAGCGCCCTAGGCTTGCAAGACTTGCAACTAGGTCAACATGGCCGCACGTGCCATTGGCACATGCCAACACGTATCGTAGGCCATATTTCCAAGTCGCTATGCCTTTGGACCACGCCAAATATAGCGCCCTAGGCTTGCAAGACTTGCAACTAGGTCAACATGGCCGTAGACGTGCCATTGGCACATGCCAACACGTATCGCATGCCATATTTCCAAGTCGCTACGCCTTTGGCCCACGCCAAATATAGCGCCCTAGGTTTGCAAGACTTGCAACTAGGTCAACACGGGCCAGACGTGCCATTGGCACATGCCAACACGTATCGCAAGCCATATTTCCAAGTCGCTATGCCTTTGGCCCACGCCAAATATAGCGCCCAGGCTTGCAAGACTTGCAACTAGGTGAACATGGCCGTACGTGCCATCGTGGCACATGCCAACATGCTCGTTGGTAGCCTAACTTGAAACCGTGCAACCTACCACCAAGGCATTCCGCACATGCCATTGGCACATGCCAAACACACACAATGGTAGCCTACCACCAAGGCATTCCGCACATTCCATCGGGCACATGCCAAACACGCACGCCGGGTAGCCTAACTTGCAAACCGTGCAACCTACCACCAAGGCATTCCGCACATGCCGTTGGCACATGCCACACACGCCACTAGCAGCTCTCCTGGCATTACCACTTACGCTCGAGGTGCAACTCGCAACGAAGGCATTCCGCACATGCCACATGTGTCCCTAAACACCACTTGCACCCAAGATGCAACCAACACTCGAGACATCAACACAACCGGGGGATGCTATTTAGGGTTTTGGTTTGGCGGTCACAAAGATGCGCCGTACACTACGCTCACATTAAGAAAGCGTGTGAAAAGGAATAAAGCGGTCGGAAATAAAAGAGGAAATAATGGTGAGAAACGTTTTCACCCATTAACACCATGCGTTACCACCTCCTCCCATTATTTCACCCTTTACTCTCTTCCTTCATGAGGCCGTGGTAATCTCGATCAGTATAAATAGGTCTTACCTATTTCCACCAGACAACAAGTCTCGGTCAGAGAAAAACACTACACTCGAAAGGCAACTTTGCAAGCTCTCCCAAAAGCTTTCATCTCTTGCAAGCTTCCTAAGCTTTCACTTTCTCGATACAAGTCGAGATACTACTCTCTCAACACCTTTCTTTGCTTCCCTCCCGAAATCAACCCTTCTCCTCCACTTTGTGACCGAAGCAAGTCCGGAACGGCATTTCTTGGGTTTAGGCCGGACTTGTGCAGCATTGATCTCTCGAATCTATAAAGTGCTCACGTGCAAAGACATTTGTTTAGGGTTTGAACCAGCTTCTCGCTCACCTACCGAAACTACCGAAATCGTGTAAACGATTTTTACCCATAAACAACTACGATCTTTGGACTTGTCTCGGTTTGAGTGCATACGAAATCCTGGAAGTTTCATAAAAATGTCACTATCAAGTGACCCATAAAGATAAGTTGTAACTACATCCATAAGACGCATTTCAATCTTTTACAAGTCGCCAAACTAATAAGAAACCCGAATGTGATGGCATCCATCCTTCGGAGAATAAGTTTCTTGATAATCAATACCCGGGTCTTTGTGAAGAACCTTGTGCAACGAGTCGAGCTTTATATCTCACAATTTCATTTTTCTCGTTACGTTTCGTATGAATACCCATTTGAATCCGACAGCTTTTACATTTTCTTTGTGGAGTTACAACAATGTGACCAAGGACTCCACGTTTTACTAATGAGTTGTATCGCTAGGATTGCAACCTCCCACTTAGGCCAATCTTTTCTACGGACGACATTCTTCGATGTCGTGGTTCAGATCATCAATATTTTCAATGATATCCAAAGCAAATCGTAAAAGCAAATTTACTATCGGAATAATTGTATTCCTATCCCGCTTTGTCTTGTACCAACATAGTTTATAGAGATCTCATTGTTCTCGAGGTACATGTGCCTCTTCGGGTGCAACTTGTGTATCGCATTTGATTGATCAATCAATGTTTTTGAGTGAATGGCTTTTTCCTAATGCTAACTACCGATCTCTTTTTCCTTTTAACTAAATCCTTTGACCAAGAGGTCTTCCACGCTTCAAGCGTATCGTGGACCGATTATCATGATGTCCTTATGGGATACTTACTCTCGCAGAGTATTTGAAGCAGGTATATGTGATTTTGTTACCTTTACTCGTATCAAGAATGCATCAGCATTTGGTTTGCAATATTTTGCAAATGTATGATTCTTTGAACCTCAATTTCACATTTTTTTGTACGAGGATCAAAGTGGGCTAATGATGGTGTATTCCATGAAATTTCAGCTGTTCCTCAAGTTTTGGATTATCTCCCCCTAACGACGGGAAATTTGATTCATCAAATTGGCAATCGCAAATATTGCTTTAAAACATCTCCGTTTGAGGTTCTAAATACCGAATGATAGATGGAGAGTCATAGCCAACATATATGCCGAGTCTACGTTGAGGACCCATTTTCGCTCTCTGTGGTGGAGCAATGGAACATACAATAACAACCAAAAGTTCGAAGATGAGATATATTTGGTTGATGCCCATATACGAGTTGTAATGGTGGGTATTTTTGATAGCTGGTTGGTCTTATACGGACCAATGCCGCAAAGATGTAATATTGCATGACCCTAAGGCCGGTAAAAATGGCAAGTTAGACCTTAAGATTAATGGTCGGGCAATCAATTGTGCGCTTAATAAATGATTCCGCTAAGCCATTTTGAGTGTGCACATGAGCGATAGAGTGTTCAACATCAATGCCAATTGACATGCAATAATCATTAAATGTTTTTAGAGGTAAATTCACCAAAGATTATCAAGACGAATAGTTTTAATAGGAAAACTGAACCGAGCTCGTAACTTAATAATTTGTGCAAGAAGTCTTGCAAATGCAACAAAGACGAAATGAAAGTAAGCAAACATGACCATCGTGTTGAAGCATCAATAAGAACCATAAAATAACGAAATGGTCCACACGAAGGGTGAATTGGTCCACATATATCACCTTGAATTCATTGCGTAAAATTAGGTGATTCGATGCCAACTTTCATCAATGATGGCCTAATAATCAAATTTTCCTTGATAACAAGCGATGCATGGACAATCATTAAATGATAAGACTTTTAGTCTATTTAGAGGATGTCCATATGATTTTTCAATAACTTTACGCATCATAGTTGATCCCGATGACCCAAACGGTCATGCCAAAGTTTAAAAACAGGGATCGAAGTCTTGGTATGACTCACAAGATGTGATTCAATTAGGATAGTGGATATAATCCAGAAGATAGAGATGGAAGCTTTTCTAAGACTTTTTCTTACTCCTCGAGACAATGGCAGAACGCATAGATACTCTTTGTTAGCTTCGTTTGTTGTCTCAATATGATACCCATTAAGACGTATGTCTTTAAAACTCAACAAGTTGCGTTTGGATCTTGTTGAAAATAAGGCATCTTGGACATGGATTTTTGTACCATTAGGAGTATTATCGATGCTTTTCCATGTCCCTCAACAAGATTATAAGTCCCCGAAATTGTAGTAACATTGCCGTAGCTAACATTAAATGAGAGAAAACCTTTTGTTACAAAAATTGTGTGCGTTGTTGCATATCCAACAAGACATATATCTTCGTCACTTGTTTTTGGCTTTCCATTAGCAATATCCATATCCCTTTAGAAAAATAAAGACAATAATATAAGTTATGGAGAACAAATACTAAGAAAATAATTTCATTACTAAAGAGAAATTCAATAACTAATACATTAAAATCAATTGCCTAAAAGAAAAATAATCTAAAAAATATGACAAAACATTGTCACTTATTCAAACCAAACTACTACTCAATCTTCTAAAAGAACTGATCATAAAACAAATAAACTCGTATCCTTGAAAATGGAACTGTGTCTTCAATCTCATTTCCATCATTCTTGAAGTCGTAAATATCAAGATGGGCAATATCCATTGGTATGTCATATTGGGAAAAATTGGTTTGAGCTTTCTTTTCCTTTCCGTACGCTTGATAAAGATCAACAAGGTGCCTTGGAGTACGGCAAACATTTGCCCAAAGGTTGCCCCTGTGAACCACAACGGGATGTAAACTTTCATGGTGCTTTTGAATGACTTTTGTGAACTTTTGCCTTTTTGTTTTGGAAACACGTTCTTCTTCCCTTCGATAATGGGAATTATTACCATCCTTCTTTCTTGAAGTTGGGCTTTTTTAGGACCTAACGAACGTCCCCGGTTTTTTCCATCGCTTCAAAGAAAGATTAACACGAGTTTCGTAGCGTTCATCTCTCGGAGAAACTATTGAACCCTTTGGGTGACTTTGATGGTTCTTGAGTAATAACTCATTATTCTCGCTCGCCTACTAGAAGGCAAGAGATAAGCTCTGAATATTTCTTAAACTCTTTCACGATATTGTCATGGAAGCAAAATGTTTGAAGCATGAAAGGTGGAGTAAGTCTTCTCCAAAAGATCAGCATCAATAATTGTTTCACCGCATAGTTTTAAACGAGAGACAATTTGAAAAAGTGATGTATTGTATGCACTTACACTCTTGAAATCTTGGAGGCGCAGATGCATCCACTCATACCTTGCACGAGGTAAAATCATTGTCTTTTGACGATCAAAACGATCTTTCACCTCTCGTCCACAAAGTGTACGGGTCTTTCACCGTAAGATATTGGGACTTCAAAGCCTCATCAAGGTGATGACGGAGAAAATTAAGGCTTTGCAGCGATCCTCAGGGATTCTTTGTTGTTCCGAACAATAGTGTTTCCCAAAGTCTTGGCACTAAGGTGCACTTCGCATCCAAAATCCATGACAAATAGTTCTTTCCGGAATGTCAAGGGCCATGAAGTCCAGGTTAGAGAGTTTGGACATTGTCCGAGTATAAAAAAATATTAAACATGGCACAATAAATAATAAAATAAGATAAAATTATTGGTTAGGACTAAGATAGCCGTTACATGACCAATAAATTTGTGAAGCACGTATATAAGAAAAAATAATAATAATAATAAAAAAGAAATTATTGGTTAGACTCGATAGCCGACATGACCAATAAATTTGTGAAGCACGTATATAAGAAAAAAAAATAATAATAAAAAGAAATTATGGTTAGATTAAGATAATTTGCACATGACCAATAAATTTGTGAAGCACGTATATAAGAAAAAAATAATAATAAAAAGAAATTATTGGTTAGACTAAGATAGCCGACATGACCAATAAATAATTGATATACATACAAATACTTGAGCAATAGTGATAAACAAATGTTTCACTGCTACATACAAATACATACATATTACTATGATTAAGCCGACCATTTATTAAATATAAAGAAACATAAACAAAAGATGTTATACAAATATTATCTATTGGTTTAGATAATATGCATAAACATATGTTCTTTTTTTTTTTATACGATTACCGATCAATCAAGACTCGATAAACGTAAGAATTTTTTATTTTTATTTTCAATACAAAAGAAAATAAAAATAAAAACTAGGGTTCTAAAAAATTTACCGATTAGCTACAGAGCTTCGTTTTGATTACGTAGTGTAAAAGATAGAAAAATAGAGAGAGAAGGAGAATTCTTATTAAAGTGTGTAAATCTAAAAAGGAGAATACAACCTCTATTTATATAGGCTAGACACAAAGGCATCCCTAATAAACTGGATTTACCCTAGATATTATTAACATAAATAAACGTTTATAACAATTAGGGTTAATTTTGTTTTGAATGTGAGATTAACTAATGTTAGAGAGTTCATCAAAACATCAACATTTTGATTTTTTTTCCGTAAAAGTTACATTTAATCGATTTGCGTTCATTCACTTGTAAACCGACTCGGGATTGGTGTTTAAATTACCGGAGGACATCCTAATCGGTTTACTTTGACATGTTTTATAATCCGATTATGAGAATAGGATTTTATAATGACATATATAAACTGATTGTTTCTTTCATTACCAATTTTCATTCATCGCATTATTATCAGAGAATGCATTTAGCACATGCATTAAGCCTTTAAACCCCTAGGCGACCCTAGTGGACGAGTTATAGTCTCGTGAGGGTTTACATAGAGGTCGACCCTAGTTGACAACTGAAATTATAAAAGTGGTTTTCTATCTGGTTTTCTACCCAAAATTCCACTAATAGGAATGACCCGAATGTGCACCCCGGTTTTAGAGTGGTGCAAAAATTTGGACCGAAAACTATTAATTTCAATAAAAATAAAATTATTATCAAGGAACCTACCGACCAAGATATTGAAAGCGTGAAGCGGAGCGTGACTCGTTTTCTATTTTTGAAGTGATGCGTAGGTTGAAGCGTGAAGCGGCAATTCATAGTTGTTGGTGAATAGTAAAATATAAAATTTTATATATTATAATTATGTATGAAAATATTTATAAATATGAAACATAGCCAAAAATTATTCTAAATAACCATGTAGAAAAGTGGTTGAGCATTCAGATACTACACATGAGGTGGTAGGTTTGAATTCCGCCATTCTTTTTTAATTTTTGGAACATTATTTCTTGAATTTTGACCATTTTGCGTTTCTGACTTTGATCAAAATCATTGACTACACGCTTCACAGTCAGAACGCTTCATAGGTACGCTTAAATAGCGTTTCTGAAAAAAATTGAAGCGAAGCGTAAAGCGTACGCTTTTAAAAACCACCAACCTAATCAAATTGAGCCTCAACACTTTGAAGACTGTTGAAACTTTAAAATATACGTATATATATGTTTACGAACCAAACCTATATATAGGAGTTCCTATATAACCTATATATATAGGAACTCCTTTAATCAGAAACAAATAGTACCTTATATAGGATGTTACATACTCCGGTTTCTAGCCATAGTTCACGAGTGGAGAGCACGTCTTTAACTTACTAATGGATTTTTTTTTTTTTTTTTTGCAGGGGAAAATAGGGATTGTGCAGAGTAAAGAAGAGGAGCTAAGGTCGTTGCTTTTTTTTTTTTTTTGCAGGATCAAAAAGGTTTGTTTTTTAGGAAGTGGGATGCTGTAACTCCAGCCAAAAAACTGGGAGGTATGAATATTAGAAAGACTGCAGTTTTAAATGAGGCACTCCTTGCTAAGTTAGCTTGGAGAATGCTTAGTGAGCCAGACTCTCCTTGGCTCAAATTATGCATCATAAGTATTTTCTTGATTATAACCCACTTCATTGTACTAGTGAAGGTGGCTCTTGGGTTTGAGGGATTTTTGTAGAGGTTTAGATTGGATAAGTGAGAACTACCGCTGGGAGGTAGGCAATAGTTCTAAAATTTCAATTTGGAAGGAAAAATGAGTCCTTACTCTTGATAATCTATTACCAAGTAATTTCTCTTCTTCTAGCCTAAGTATTGTTGACCTATTAATCATGCCTAACAGACTGGAATATAGAACTATTAAATGCTTTGTTTGATAGTGAAACAATTAGAGAAATTATGAAAATCAGAATTCCTCTTAGAGGTGATGACATGCTTATCTGGAAACCATCTAATAATGGTTTATTCACATGTTAAGAGTGTTTATAGAGCTACCGACTTATCTCTTAACGCAGGTCTAAATACTCAAGGTTGGAATCATTTTTGGAAGTTAGATCTCCCACCAAAAATTATATATTTTTTTGGAAATATTTGCAGGGTTGTCACTCTTTTAGGGATAAATTATCAAGGCTTGTTAGTAGCATAGATTCTAAATGTGCTTTATGTGATAGTGTGATGAAACACATGATCACCTTCTCTCGCAATGTAATTTTTCTAAACATGTTTGGACCGCTATAAACCCTTATTCTTATCACATTTTAACATGTCTACCTTGAATGACTGGATTGTAAGTTGGATAACTAATGGAATTGCAGGTAATACTAATGGGAATATGTACGAAATGATACTTACTGCGGGATATACTTGTAGTGATCTACACTACAAATGAAAAATCAGGCCTAATTCTGCAGGATCTACATTGCAGAGATTAGAGATACTCAAACGAGGGAAGAACAAACACTCAACAAATCCTATTCGATAATCTCAAGAGGAAAACAGTCCCCAGTACATATTAGGGTAATAGAATGGCACATGTGCCGACCGTGCTAACAATACTAAGTACACCCAGGGTGCCCTTATACATGGATGCCCTATAATACATTAGACATGATAAATCCCACCCCTTCAAATCATCCTTGTCCTCAAGGATGGCAGAAATGAAAATGGAATGAGTGGGGATGAAAGGATACATAGTTGTTGCAGCTTGTTCACGGACACAACAAGAGATAGAACCCATATAATCTTCAACATCAAGGCCCACATAAGCTGAACTCACGTCTGGGTAGATACTAATAAAAACACCACTCGCATCCATGAATAAAAACCCCAAAATTGTGTTAGCAGTGACTATACAAGCACCTTTGAGTAAACTGATATTTTGGTACCAGAAAACCCGAAGAATTGAGTCTTTGTTACTGAACTTATCAAATGAGCCAGTACAGTGTATTTCCTAACAAGGTGCCCAGGTTGTAACTCGTCTGAGGCAGAAAAGATCCTTTGTGACTACCAGTTGTTTGAAGAATAGGAATTTTGATTATTTGTTAAGAAGTAGCTAATACCACTACGGGAAAAACAACGATTAACTACCCCGGAAATCAGTTGTGGTACCACATAATACGACGTTTATCGATAGGTTGCACGCTTTTTTTGCAACTCGTCAATACTAGTCGTAAAAACGGTATTCGTTCCATTGTATACCACGCTTTTTTTAGTTGTGAATGTCGTTCGAAATTTCCTCTTAATGCCTAACACAACTCATATCTGGGTTGTGAAATTTACTCCTACGCAACACTTGTTGGGATTGTAGAAATTTCTTTGACAACTATGGTTAGAGTTGTATGTGAATTATTTGACAACAATTGTTTGAGTTGTATGTTACTTATTTGACAATAATGGTTAAGAGTTGTGTGTCATCTCATTGACAACCAATGCTTTAGTTGTATGTCACTTCTTTGACAACTTTGGTTTGAATTGTATGTCCCTTATTTGACAACTATGGGAAGAGTTGCATGTCATTTCTTTGCCAACTCTAATTATGAGTTGTGGTACATATTCAATTTGAAAAAAAAAAATTGAGAATTTAAATGAGTAATTAAATCTGTAATACTTTAATAACCATGAAAGAAGATCATATTTCCAATTATAATCACTATTGTTTGTTACTACGTAAGATCAGTTTTACGTAACTTCAACACCGAAAAAATAATATAATAACACTTTTGGTTTAGTAAAACCCTTCTAGCTATTCTTTCTCAGCTTCAAAAATCATATCTTAACCCTTGGAATCCTACTGTGGGTGAGATTGTGACTGCAAGTTCGGCCCAATGACAGAATCTATGTAAACCAAAAGTGAAAACTTAAATATGAATAGTAAAGAGTTACATAATGAATACTAAAGAGTGGCTGCAGAATCATGTATACTAGACATATGTATACCTAGAGAACTGATTTGGAACCATGTTATAATTCACCATTACGTAAAACCCATGTCAAATTCAATGTTTCTCCCAAAATGTAGCTCCGGGGACATGAAAATCTATCCAATTTAACCTAATTCCTAGCTAAAACTTCAATACCAGATTTTAACAACCTAAAAATTTCATTTTTTTGGTAGATTCAAAAGAAAAATTATACTATTAGTTGGAGGTCCTCCATAATAATCAACAGGATAATGATCTCTTATCTTCTTCTTTTTCTTGTATGGTTGAACTCTTGGTCGTACTTGATCCGAACAACTGAAATACATACATAGTACAAAATGTGGCATCAGTATCAAAAATTTCAAAAAACAGTATCAAAAATTCAAAGAAAAAGTTGTTGGGCAAATTAATATAGCTTTGTACTCATCAAGATTCGAGATACTCTTGAACAATATATAATTAGATTCTCATACCCACCACAAAGTAGGTAAGACATGATAACACACAGGCCCCTTTTTGGACAGCAGCATGCACCCAAAAAATGATTGGTTGGAAGTGAGTGTGACTTGCTACTAGAAGATACTTTAGTGTAAAATGCATTTTAGAACTCATGGACATCCCTAATGTGTGTCTTTCTCAAAGGCCCATATCAGAGAAGAAGTAATTTAGGAGCTTTGGTGTAGGCTGCTATTGAAATGACTTTTGATTGTTTGCCACTACTTCCAACCACTAACAATTTGTTTACTTGAATTCACCCTATTGGTAGCCTTTCGATATCATGTTTAACAATAGTAAATAAATAATCATGTTTCAATTAGCTTAACAAGGAAAATATCTCTTTATGGGGTCTCAAATCTCTCCATATAGCGTGAAATGACTACGAACACATAATTTACCTTCAGTCAAAGTCACTGATGTTCATTATTAGAGTAGGAGTTATTTTTGCGCTAATATCCTTACGAGGTAGACCATCCAAACCACCAGTAGTTGCAGATGACGCCAAGTCTACGCCTTCATTGTTATTTTAGGAGGTCAACAAAGACCCTCTTGCAAAAGGAAAAATAAGCGCAAGAGGTAACATGTTGGGGAGCGAAGTGGAAAAAAACACGCTTAAGCGGTGAGCTTATATACCTAGAATGGATTGTTTTCATACTCTTCCTCGAAAGTGTGCTAAGAAGTGCGGGATTCATACAAGTCATAAACCCTTCCGGATTCACACAAGTCATAAACCCTTTGATATCCGCCACAAAAACAAATAAAAGATAAAACGCCACAAATATTAATAATCACAAATTGTACATCATAACAAGCAACAACAAGAAAAAAGTGATCACCTTGGGCAACAAAGTTATAAAATGAACCAATCAGACTTAATAATTAAATTTCTTGTGGCGGCAATTACTTGATCGTAGTCGAGTGTCTTTGGGAAATCAATCAAGTCCTGCAAAAATAATTCATACTCATGAGAGAGGGTATTGTGTGTAGATCGTGAAGTGTTATGAGAGCATATTCAAGCTTTACCTCAAACACATTGACACGGCCATTGTGACCACCGACATCCGCAATTTCTCTACAACTTCATCTCTGCATCTCCATTACAATCTATTCATTCATACAATTTCAATTTCATGTCAACTCAAGATCAGCTAACCGCTCAAAATAAGTATCAAAGACAAACATCACTCATATAAGTATCAAAGACAAATATCACTCAAATCAAAAGATTTTAGTTCTTCCATTACCCGCAATTTATCTTCTCACCATCACTATACTTGGTTTCTCTTGTCAAGCCAACAACACTACTTGCAATCACTCATATCTCATAAAATTTGAGCTGCACCCTCCACCATCACCTTATTATTCCATATTGCCGCTTCACCATCTCACCCTTGACTATAATATGCTAACCTCCAAGACCATCAACATCAGCACCACTAGTAAATCACTCACCATTCATAACATCATACAATTGCCTACACATTCATCTCCAACCAAATTCAACTCATCCTTGCAATCAACAACATATAATTGCCTCAACTAACCTAAAGATGCACCACCAACATCTTTATTTCCTCCTTAGAGTTGTTCTTCTTCGGAACCCTAACTTCAAGCTCATCTCCTAACAAACACGAAGCATGGAAACTCTACAACCAATTTAAAAACCGATTGAGACTACATATTCAAATAAAGCAAATACGCAAAGATCATTAGAAATGTGAATGAATTGTACTTATATTAACAAAACAATCATGGAAATGGAGACTAAGAAGCGATGCAGCCATTCTTGGATCGTTCATCACAGCTTCCTCTACCTTTGAATAAATGATTCATTCAACATTAGGCATTGATTTGGAGAGAAGAAGTACCACCATTATCAGGCATTAGGCATTTAAACAAGCTTGGGTGAAAGAAAATGAAAGAACACCAAATCTCCTTCTTCGAATCCGAATCGATGGAAGGTTTTAGGAAAATGTTCCATTCAATTTCGAAATCAATCCCTATATCTATTTTGCCAAAACCTACTCGTTCATGACCATGATACAATCGATCCCATTTCAATTCAATCGACTATCTTCACTGCAGCAAATTCATCTCCAATTCTCGATCTAACCGTCAATCCAACCCTAGTTCTGACATACTGCAACACCATCATCTTCTCTGAGATCTTCACAATGAAACCCTAAACGCTTCTTGATATAATTCATATACGTTCGTAGAAGAACCCAATTCTTGTTCATCGGAATTCATCAAACCCTTTAAATCATCACAGATCCAACCTCAAGCTTGCCATATCCTCGATCCAGTTCAATAGCAGCGGCTTGGCCGCCGATCTTCTTTCTTCGTTTCTTTGATTTCCTGTCTCGGCAATAATAACAACAACTAATATTTTTAACTCTCAATTTCAAGTGAGCTCAAGAACACAAACCATTAATGGCATAAACCTCTTATTCATCTTCTTCATCCAGATTTAGCCAATATTTACTTGATTTTGAAAAGCTAGCCCAAAACAAAGGGGTAAAGGATTCTATCTCCATTGATATTGTTTTTGTATGTTGTCGATTTTATACTAATTGATTTTTTTTTCTGGGTTTTCTGGGTTTGCTGATTAGGGTCGAAGAGGGATGGATGAAGAAAGGTATAAACGGATAAGAATTGACCGAATGGTTGAGAAGGGTTCGGTGATACAATCAAATGCTTCAAAAAAAAAAAAAAAGTGAATCCGAGTGTAAATGATCGACGGACCACGTTTTGTTTAATCCACTCATACAGATTAAGAAATATCTTGAGGGTTGAGATTGTATTTGGGATGGTCATACGGATTGAGAAGCTTGTGTGTTTCTCTTTGTGTTAATACGAACTCATGTTTTCGGTTTAATTATCAACCTTTGACATGAAAAAAAAATCTAAAAAAAATCTTAATAAATTTAGGACATTGTTATCGACATTCGATATAAAAAATCCAAAAATGTATAAGAATGAATCGGGAAAATGAAAAATGAATTTGATAATTAGTGTGCTTCTTTGGCTTTCTCTTTGTGTTTTTGTGCTTTCTCTTTGTGCTTCCGGTTTGAATTTCGACTAGTTGCATAGGTCATGAAGTAATTTTGACAAGTCATATAGGTCATGAAGTAGATTTAGTTCACACTGGTAAACTCAGGTTATAAAATTACTAGAGATGGACCACGAAATTCAGGATGGTTCTGACTTCAAACTTAGCTGGATACATCATCAAAATCGATAAATATGAAGCTAAGTGTCGATTTGAACTTCAAATGTGGTATAACGGCATACAAACTGTGAACCAAGAAGCTCCGGGAGGGTTCTAACTTCAAACTTAGCACGATACATCATCGAAATCGATAAATATGAGCTAAAATCGATAAATATGAAGCTAAGTGTCGATTCGAACTTCAAATGTGGTATAACGACAAACAAACTATGAACCAAGAAACTCCGGAGGGTTCAAACTTTAAACTTAGCAGGATATATCATCTAAATCGATGAATATGAAGCTCAGTGTTGATTCCAACTTCAAATGTGGTATAACGATAAATAACTATGAACCAAGAAGTCGGGAGGGTTGGACTTCAAACTTAGTAGGATACATCATCGAAATCGATAAATATGAAGCTCGGTGTCGATTCAAACTTCAAATGGTATAACGACAAACAAACTATGAGCCACGAAGCTCAGGAAGGTTCTCACTTCAAAATTAGCAAGATACATCATCGAAATCGATAAATATTAAGCTAAGTGTCGATTCAAGAAAGAAAGTGGCTCCTAGCTAGAAACCCGCCGCCCGGTTGACTACTATAAGTCGAAAACTTCGTAAGAACGATGAATCCATCCATCTTTTTCCAGGTAAGATTCCATTGGAATATTCCACAAAACGAAGAATCCATCCATTTACCGGCAAGATTCCTTTGGAATATTCCACAAAACAGTAAACCAACCCTATTCTGGCATATTGTATGCAAACCCCGGCTCAAATATCGAAACCTCGGGCCGATGGTGGACTACTATAAGTCGGAAATTTCGTAAGAACGATGAATCCATCCATTTACAAGTAATATTCTTTTGTAATATTCCCCGAAATATTAAACAAATCCTATTCTAGCATATTATATGCAAACCCTGGCTCCGAGATCGAAACATGGCCGTCAGTGGACTACTATAAGTCCGAAATTTCATAAGAACGATGAATCCATCCATTTACAGGTAAGATTCATTTGGAATATTCCCCGAAACATTAAACCAACCTTATTATGGCATATTGTATGCAAACCCTAGATCCGAGATGAAAACATGTCCGTCGGTGGACTACTATAAGTCCGAAATTTCATAAGAACGAAGAATCCATCCATTTACGGTAAGATTCCTTTGGAATATTACACAAAACAGTAAACCAACCCTATTCTGGCATATTGTATGCAAACCCTGGATCCGAGATCAAAACCTGGCCGACAGTGGACTACAATAAGTCGGAAATTTCGTAAGAACGATGAATCCATCCATTTACAAGTAATATTCTTTTGTAATATTCCCCGAAACATTAAGAAAACCCTATTCTAGCATATTGTATGCAAACCCTGGATCCGAGATCGAAACCTGGCCGTGAGTGGACTACTATAAGTCCGAAATTTCATAAGAACGATGAATCCATCCATTTACAGGTAAGATTCATTTGGAATATTCCCCGAAACATTAAACCAACCCTATTCTGGCATATTGTATGCAAACCCTAGCTCCGAGATGAAAACATGTTCGTCAGTGGACTACTATAAGTCCGAAATTTCATAAGAACGAAGAATCCATCCATTTACCGGTAAGATTCCTTTTGAATATTCCACAAAACATTAAACCAACCCTATTCTGGCATATTGTATGCAAACCCTGGATCCGAGATCGAAACCTGGCCGACAGTGGACTACTATAAGTCGGAAATTTCGTAAGAACGATGAATCCATCAATTTACAAGTAATATTCTTTTGTAATATTCCCGAAACATTAAGCAAACCCTATTCTAGCATATTGTATGCAAACCCCGGCCCGAGATCGAAACACGGCCGTGAGTGGACTACTATAAGTCGAAAATTTCGTAAGAACGATGAATCCATCCATTACAGGTAAGAATCCTTTAGAATATTCCCCGAAACATTAAACAAACCATATTCTAGCATATTGTATGCAAACCCTAGCTCCGAGATGAAAACATGTCCGTCACTGGACTACTATAAGTCCGAAATTTCATAAGAACGATGAATCCATCCATTTACAGGTAAGATTCCTTTGGAATATTCTCCGAAACATTCAACCAACCCTATTCTGGCATATTATATGAAAACCATGGCTCCGAGATCGAAACCTAGCAGTGAACTACTATAAGCCTCTAAATTTGTAAGAACGATGAATCCATCCATTTACAGGTAAGTTTCATCTGGAATATTCCCCGAAACATTAAACAAACCCTATTCTGGCATATTATATGCAAACCCTAGCTCCGGGATCGAAACCTGGCCAGGAACAGACTTGTATAAGTCTGAGAGTTCGTAAGAACGATGAATACATCCATTTACGGGTAAGATTCC
Organism: Papaver armeniacum; assembly: GCA_023531295.1. Classification (NCBI taxonomy): domain Eukaryota; kingdom Viridiplantae; phylum Streptophyta; class Magnoliopsida; order Ranunculales; family Papaveraceae; genus Papaver; species Papaver armeniacum. The sequence continues at coordinate 95,344 of JAJJWW010007577.1, forward strand.
ATGGGAATATTCTCATATCCCTTCAACACACACGAATTCATCAACTTCGAGAAAGAAACTGGCTTCGAGATCGAAACCTGGCCATGAGCGGACTAATATAAGTCTGAAAGTTCGCAAAAACGATGAATCAAACCATTTACGGGTAAGATTCCTTGGGAATATTCTCGAAACCTTAAACACACACAAATTCGTCAACTTTGAGAAAGAAATCAAGCCGGGATCGAAACGTGGCCATGAGCGGACTACCTATAAGTCTGAAAGTTTGCAAAGACGACGAATCCAACCATTTACGGGTAAGATTGCATGGGATTATTCTCATAAACCTTAAACACATACAAATTTGTCAACTTTCGAGAAAGAAATTAACTTGCAATGGGATCAAAACGTGGCCATGAGCGGACTACTATAAGTCCGAAAGTTCGGAAAGACGATGAATCCACCCATTTACGGGTAAGATTCCATGGGAATATTCTTAGCGAAGTGAATAAAATTTAGCGTATGAGAAAAATTTAGCATAAGTGTTTATACCTCAACGACAACTCTTATAAAGGTTGTCAATAGCGATGAAAAGAAAATTTAGCGAAGTGAGAAAAAAATTTAGCGAAGTGAGAAGTTTTTTGAAGTGAATAAAATTTAGCGTAAGTGTGATTTTTTTTTGCAGAAGTGAGAAAAATTTAAAGGAAGTGTTTATACCTTTACGACGACTCTTAAGGGGTTATAGAAGGTCTATTTATCCTTTTTCTTCTTATCTTTTCCATCTCCCATCATAACCATCCATTTACATCATAACCGTCCATTTATTTCTTTTCCTTAACATGTTTTTTCCTTATCACTTTTTTATAAAAGTAAATGTAAAATATAAGCAGACATGCATGTAAATGTGGAAGGGTGGTTGAAATCCAAGTCTTAGACAGAGGATGTTCAGGTTCGATTCACCTTATCCTCATATTTTTTTTTCAAAGTCAATTTATCATTTTACAACTCTTGTAAAGGTTGCGAATGTTGATTAAAAGAAAAAGCACAAATCTACCAGTATTGTGAATCCGGCAGGATGGTTGACGTCTTGTACTAACACCTAGTAAGCTTGGGTTCGATTCTCTACAAGAACATTTTTCAATTCTTTTTTCTTATCTTCAACGACTCTTATTAGTGTTGTTTTAAAATCATTCACTACCTTTAGGATATGAGTCGTAAATTCTAAAGGTGGTCACTTCTCTGCAACCCTTTTCACACAACAAGTTGTGGTTATGATTCTCGTCACTACTCTTAGGAACTCGTTGGTCCTAAGAGTTGGACATATTTTACTTTGACAATGCTTTTGTTGGAAAAAGTTGTAAAACATACTACATTTTACAACTTTTAATTTACGAATTGTCAATCTACAGTTGTAGATTACTAATTTTCCCGTAGTGTATACGGTGAGCAACTCTTGCCAAGACCATCTAAGGAGTATATACCGTTGCTACCGTACATCATGCATACAGGGGGAAGCCATGCAGTGTAGTGAATAGAGATATTTTTACCGCAGCAAAATTGAGCATACAAACCTTGGTGATGAGATACTTAGTTGTATTTGGAGTTGAAACCACAGTGTGTGTCGAGGATTCCTCTAACGCCATGAATTCCTTCTGCCACAACTGACTTCAAAAGGACCTTATACCACCAAGTACAAAACCTTTGTCATTATCCAACTCTCATCACCAACAGCTTCTATAAACATTTGACTGAGCAGCTCATACCATTTGCTTTTCCCACCAATAGTCTTTACAAGCTTCTATATGTTATCCACTCTTGTTTTACAGAATCCCACTCTTCCATAACAGTTCTTGCTTTGTAATAACAAATTAAACAATGGACTGTAACAAGGGAAGTATTGACGAGCATTCACAGTATACTTCAGAATTGCTTTCGTCATCTTTGTAGTTGCAGGAAATCCCACACTACACCCCTCATAATATTTCATAGATCTAAATCTATTTCATAATCAAAATAAATATTAAAATGCTAAAATTGTAAAATGGACACAAGGATTTTTACATGGTTCGATCAATGTGATCTACATCCATGGTTCTTCACTATGATTATTGAGATTACATTAGTATTTCATTTACAATCTCCATTAATGGATATTTTGTAGAGCTCTAGATCTAATTTTAGGGGAAGAAGATGATAAAGAAAAATAAATCTCTCTTTAAAAATATCTCTCTCCAAAATATCTCTCTCTCTCTCTCTCTCTCTTACCAAAATTATCCCCCTTTCTCTCCCTCGCTTCTCTTATTTATATAGTGTTCACATAGTGGATGATGACTCATGTACAACTAATATTTCCCTTAATTTCGGATTTACCTTGCGACATTTCGCAGGTCTACAAATGTTAGTCTTCGCAAGTCTTCTTGGCTCTTCTAATCGTCCACACCTTTCTCATATTTAAGCTTTCGTCATCTGTTACTCATTTCTGCAGTTAGCCTGCGATGGCTTCGCAATATTGCTAATGACAATATCGTAAATATGTTGTTGTTGCGATATTCTGATCCTACATCTTGCCTCTTTTTTCTTGAATATTGCTTGAAGAGCGATCTTTAAGAAAAAATCCGTTGTTGTAGTAGTCTTTGATCTTTATTGATGAAGGAACGAGCGAAAGAATAATGGACTTGAAAAGTACGTACTACATATGTAGTTGCAGGAAATCCCACACTAAACCCCTCATAATATTTCATAGATCTAAATCTATTTCATAATCAAAATAAAGATTAAAATGCTAAAATTATAAAATGGACACAAGGATTTTTACATGGTTCGATCAATGTGATCTACATCCATGGTTCTTCACTATGATTATTGAGATTACATTAGTATTTCATTTACAATCTCCATTAATGGATATTTTGTAGAGCTCTAGATCTAATTTTAGGGGAAGAAGATGATAAAGAAAAATAAATCTCTCTTTAAAAATATCTCTCTCCAAAATATCTCTCTCTCTCTTACCAAAATTATCCCCCCTTTCTCTCTCCTGCTCTCTTATTTATATAGTGTTCACATAGTGGATGACAGCTCATGTACAACTAATATTTCCCTTAATTTCGGATTTACCTTGCGACATTTCGCAGGTCTACAAATGTTAGTCTTCGCAAGTCTTCTTGGCTCTTCGCAGAATCGTCACACCTTTCTCATATTTAAGCTTTCGTCATCTGTTACTCATTTCTGCAGCTTAACTCGCGATGGCTTCGCAATATTGCTAATGACAATATCGTAAATATGTTGTTGTTGCAATATTCGATCCTACATCTTGCCTCTTTTTTCTTGAATATTGCTTGAAGAGCATCTTTAAGAAAAATCCGTTGTTGTAGTAGTCTTTGATCTTTGTTGATGAAGGAAACGAGCTAAAGAATAATGGACTTGAAAAGTACGTACTTGCCTCTATTCTTTTGTGAAGTTCAAGCTTTGCGAAATAAATAAGAAGTAACCTTTGAAGTATGCGAAGTATGAAGTATCCTTGAAGTAGTATAAGAAGTATAAAGTATCCTTTTAGAAGTATAAGAAGTATCTATCCTTGATTGCGAATATGAAGTATTGCCTCTATTCATGTGAAATTATTAATCCATTTTTGGTGAGGATCCTTGTTGTTCTTTGGTGAATATCTTCTTTGGAAATGATTCTTGCCGAGAAGATGAAGAACATAAAATGTTTTCTTGGTTATCCATAGTTGCCTGTGTTCTTTATCGATGAGGGTAGAAGCCTTGAGAAAGTGTTGATTGAGCGAATTGTTTTTGCATTCTTATTTTGCCTCTGTGTCATGTTTTGTGCTCATGCGATAGTATAATCACATTCTGCGAAATTCTGTAAAATACTTGTTCGAATATAATGCTTATGTAATGATTATGTTATGAAATGTGTATGCGATATTTATGCCATGAAATGCTTATGCGATGCTTTCATGATGCGAGTATGATGCTTGTATGATGAGAATGCTTATCTACTGCAATGTATAGCTAATGTTTATGTTACTTAGCTTATTTTGCCGTTCTAAACTTGATGTAGCTTTAAATTGCTTCCATTCTTTATTTCTCTGATTTTGTCTCTAGTATATGCATTCCTCTTTCCATATTCATTGTTCCTCGCAAGTTCTTACTTGTGCTTCATCTTTTCTTATTCCTGCACTATTAGTATCGCATAATAATATGATCAGAATATTAATTGTACGGCATTTGCATTGCCTTGGCCTCATTATCATGTATATGTTCGCAAGCTTATCATTTAATCATTTTCTCAAGCTCGCAAGCTTATCATGTAATCTTTCTTGCGATGAAAGATCTCGGTTACCTCATTGTTTATGGGTAAAAATCGCTTTCCTCTTTGATTTCGGTAATTTCGGTAGGTGAGTGAGAAACTTGGTTCAAACCCTAAACAAATGTTCTCGCACGTGAGGACTTTATAGATTCGAGAGATCAATCTGTACAAGTCCGGCCTAAACCAAGAAATGGCCGTTCCAGACTTGCTTCGGTCACAAAGTGGAGGAGAAGGGTTGATTTGGGAGGGAAGCAAAGAAAGGTGTTGAGGAGAGTAGTATCTCGACTTGTATCAGAAAGTGAAAGCTTAGGAAGCTTGCAAGAGGTGGAAGCTTTTGGGAGAGCTTGCAAAGTTGCCTTTCTGAGAGTGTAGTATTTTTCTCCTGACCGAGACTTGTTGTCTAGTGGAAATAGGTAAGACCTATTTATACAAGTCGAGATTGAAACGTACACTGGCCTCATGAAGGAAGAGAGTAAAGGGTGAAATAATGGGAGGAGGTGGTAACCGATTTGGTGTTTAATGAGTGAAAACGTTTTCACCATTATTTCCTCTTTTATTTGACCGCTTTATTCCTTTTCACGCTTTCTTAATGTGAGCGTAGTGTACGCTGCAAGCTGTGACCGCCAAACCAAAACCCTGGAAAGCATCCCCCGGTTTGTGTTGATATCTCAAGTGTTGGTTGCACTTTGAGTGCAAGTGGCAATGCCAAAGCTGCTAGTGGCGTGCGTGGCATGTGTGGAATGCCTTGGTGGTAGGTTGCACGGTTTGCAAGTTAGGCTACCAGCATGTGTGTTTGGCATGTGCCAATGGCATGCGTGGCCATTAGGGTCGTGACCTTGATAGGGAAACTAGCTAGCGAGCATGTTGGCATGTGCCAATGGCATGCGTGGCCGTTAGGGCCGTGATTTTGATAGGGAAACTAGCTAGCGAGCATGTTGGCATGTGCCAATGGCATGCATGGCTTTTAGGGCCTTGACCTTGATAGGGAAACTAGCTAGCGAGCATGTTGTCATGTGCCAATGGCATGCGTGGCCGTTAGGGCCGTGACCTTGATAGGGAAACTAGCTAGCGAGCATGTTGGCATGTGCCAATGGCATGCGTGGCCGTTAGGGCCGTGACCTTGACAGGGAAACTAGCTAGCGAGCATGTTGGCATGTGCCAATGGCATGCGTGGCCATTAGGGCCGTGATTTTGATAGGGAAACTAGCTAGCGAGCATGTTGGCATGTGCCAATGGCATGCGTGGCCGTTAGGGCCGTGACCTTGACAGGAAACTAGCTAGCGAGCATGTTGGCATGTGCCAATGGCATGCGTGGCCGTTAGGGCCGTGATTTTGATAGGGAAACTAGCTAGTGAGCATGTTGGCATGTGCCAATGGCATGCATGGCTTTTAGGGCCGTGACCTTGACAGGGAAACTAGCTAGCGAGCATGTTGGCATGTGCCAATGGCATGCGTGGCCGTTAGGGCCGTGATTTTGATAGGGAAACTAGCTAGCGAGCATGTTGGCGTGTGCCAATGGCATGCGTGGCCGTTAGGGCCATGATTTTTATAGGGAAACTAGCTAGCGAGCATGTTGGCGTGTGCCAATGGCACGCGTGGCCGTTAGGGCCGTGGCTTTGGTAGAAAAAGGCCGCTAGCGAGCATGTTGGCATGTGCCAATAGCATGCGGGGCCGTTAGGGCCGTGGCTTTGGTAGAAAAAGCCACTAGCGAGCATATTGGCATGTGCCATTGGCACGTACGGCCATGTTGACCTAGTTGCACGTTTTGCAAGCCTAGGGCGCTATATTTGGCATGTGCCAATGGCATAGCGGCTTAGTTTGGCATGGTTGCCAATGAATGTGATACGGAGTTTGGTTTTAGCGTTGTTGCCCATGGTGCGTAGTATGCGGCTTGGTTTGGCGTTGTTGCCATGGTGCGCAGAGTGCGGCTTGGTTTGGCATGGTTGCCACGGTGCGCAGAGTGCGGCTTGGTTTGGCATGGTTGCCATGTGTGCGAGAGTGCGGCTTGGTTTGGCATGGTTGCCATGGTGCGCAGAGTGCGCTTGGTTTGGCGTGGTTGCCATGGTGCGCAGAGTGCGGCTTGGTTTGGCATGGTTGCCATGGTGCGCAGAGTGCGGCTTGGTTTGGCATGGTTGCCATGGTGCGCAGAGTGCGGCTTGGTTTGGCATGGTGGCCATGGTGCGCAGAGTGCGGCTTGGTTTTTGGAATTAGGGTTCTGTGTCGAAAACCCTAATTTGGTGTTTTGAAAAAATACCCGTATTAATTATTTACACTTGAGTTAAATGCTCTTAGTTAATGCGTTGCGGGTAACACTAGGTCATGGGGTTTTACGATTTTACCCCTTGTTTAAAAACCACCATCAACATTAAGTCCCCTGCTTAGCTTGGAACAGGGGCTTTGTTGCGAGGTAAGCATAAGATGGTGACAAACTATCAACAACAAACTGTAAAGAGAATTGAGGAGGCTTGTCTGACCTTTTATAAATAGGATTTTGGAATCCTTGCCTCTGGTAGTTTTGCACAAATCGAGGTCGGGCGCAATTGGTGGGGGCGGTGCAGCTTGGGCGACGTTGGGAAGTTGGCGTGAGTTGGGAAACTGAGTGTGCTAGATGGTGGGACCGGCGCAAGGTGTGGAAGCTGTGCGTGCTTGCAGGCGTGACTTGGGCGGCCATTGGGAAGTCGGTGCAATTGGTGGGGCCGGTGCAACTTGGGCGACGTCGGGAAGTTGGCGTCGTGAGAGACAGGAAGCTGGGCGGCATTGAGAAGTTGTCGCGAGTTGGGAACCGGCGTGCTATTTGGCATGGTCCGGCGCAAGATGGGGAAGCTGGGCGTGCTTAGCTGGCGTGACTTGGGCGGTTGTTTTGAATTTTGGGGAGACTGGCGCGAGCTTGATGGACCGGGTGAAAACAAGGAGGGAGTAAGTATTTTTACGAGATAGCAAAGTTTCCTTATTTTGCCTTCCTTCACGCGCGGCTTCAATCAGGCATCATCCCAACGTAATTGCATCATCTCCCTACGTTTGAGAAAGGGTTCTTCTTGTTGAGTTTCTCTCTTTGTCATGTCGCACGAGACGAATCATCTTCTAACCGGCCGATTCTCCAGGTGAAGGCGCGAGGTCTCGACTCTTGCGGGAGCATCCCAACAAAGGTTATTCGGGTTAAGAAAATCATACCGGTATGTTTTCTTCTTCTTGAGACCGACGTTACGCTTCACCGCTTGTTTGATGAATGGAAAATTTTCCTCTCGCGCAGAGATATCCCGTTGGAGCATGCGTATCAAGTATCTACGAGGATGACCTAGTCGTTCCCCTCCCTTCAAATCCAAACTCGTTGACTGCTGCAGACTTGGAGAACGTTGATTTAGGGCTCTCTTGTTATGAATACCCCTATGTAGGATTGTCATTCGGGACTCGTATGAGGTGTCTCTTCTCCAATTATCGGAATGTTGGTGGTTTCCTGGTGCGGAAAGAATTCGTGGTCCTTTATACGAGGATATAGAAGACATACGGCCATATCGCTACCAGGAGCGTAGTGAAGTGTTGTTCGTCCGCCTTGGTTTCCGTAGTGAACTGTCTTTTGCCAATGATTGCTGAGATGGAGAATATGTCCATCTGTGCTGCTGCGGAGTCATCCATTCAAAGGTGGGAGAACATGGTGTCCACCTATGAATCCTTGGAGTTTAATATCAGCTGGTTGCGGTATCGTCTCAATATTGTGAAAGTCGAAAGAGCTGATATCCTTGCTGGTGTGATTCCTTAAGCCACTTTCCGTGGATGACTGCCTCTAGCTTTCCCATCTTCTTTGATAATCTTGTAGTAACCACTGTCATACGCTTTAGTGATTATGTACGGCCCTTTCCATTTGGGAGAAAACTTCGGTGCCGATGCATCTTGATGGATGTGTTTAGCGGTGTTTAGCGGTTTTTAGCACCAGATCTCCTTCCTTAAAAATCCAGGATTTTACATGGTCATTGTACGCCCCGAAATCCTATTTATGTATGCTTGTGCATGTTCCCTCCGCTTGTGGGATCTTCCGGGAGTCTATAATATCTAGTTTGCGATTCTGGTTGAGGGGAGTGAAAGCATCTCACGCTGGCAGTCCCCATGCATAACCTACTTTCATTACATCGCCTTGAATCCCTCCACGGGATTTGATATAAACCTATCGTACTCTCACGGATGTGACACCGGGATGGTCGAAATTACATGATGACATATTCCGGGATAGTGCAGGCTCGGGATCCTCCGCGGCCTCGTGAAGTGTTGAAGGCGTCTTCTAGACAGAGAGGTGATGATATTCTTGCGTTGCACCCTTGAAGAGTAGAGGACCTCGTTGTGGGTACGGGCGGACCGTGTCTTTGAGCTTTGACAGTGAAGGGATCCCGTGTATATCTTCCGTCCTCAAGTATGGTTTACGTGTTTCCATCTTTGTAGTAGTTGCTGCTGCGGCGAGGCTGTAAGCGAGCAAACTTTGCAGGAAGGAGTGGCGTTGAAGCGAACGTTGAAGCGAAGCCGCTGCTGGAGAACGCCGATGCGTAGCTACTTCTGGAGAGAACGTTGATGTGGAGCTACTTCTGGAGAGAATGTTGGAACGACGTCTTGCAACTTTCAAAGCCTTGACGGTTACCATTTTGAAGTCGGAGGCCGCGTCACGCTCCACAAACTCGACATCCCTCAAGAGAACAGAGAGGTTAGGAGTCCCCAGTTCCATCTATCGATCATGCTTTCTAGGAGAGGTTGGGGTTTGGGAACGGCTTCCCTCGGGGCGGGAAGCGCCTACTTTCCCGATGCGGTGCGGTTGAGGGTGCAAATATGTCTTGACGCTACGCCTTGGAGAAACATAGAATCTCACATAATCTTGTTTCATCATAGACTGTACGACTTTGTGGGCGAAGTTCCCATTGTGCGGGTCCTGACGGGAGAAGGGTCTCCGTGAACTCAGGAGAGTTGTTGATTTCCCTTGCTTTCGATTTTTGAGAAGTCTTTCCTGATCTTCATGTGTGACGAAATTGGATTGCTTATCCCCTTCTACTGGGCGTCCAAGAGCAACGCGAGCCTCTTCATCTATAAACGCACGTCCTGACAAGTATCTTTGTGTTTTCATCAAGTCAACATTAAGCTAAAGGAGGTCGGCTTCTTCCGGATCTTCCAAAGCATCTTGCCCCGATGGTGGAGTAGCGTCTCTGGTGACGGTTGAAGCTGCCATGCTTGAAGGACCGTTGGGTGGGGGAAGCGGCTCTAGTTCGTGATCGTAAGTGTATCGTGCGTAGAGATGACACGGTTTGATCACGGCGTCTTTGGAGCCAAGGCGCTGTTTCGAAGGGCAAGGATGGTCCGGGAAGGGCATAAGATGTTAGCGGAAGGATGCAAACCTAGCACAGTGTGGTACTGCGGCTGGCATGCGCGTGCGGCATGTGTGCCTAGCATGTGCGCTACGGCATGTGCGTACAGTAAGCGTGTTTGGTAAGCACGTCCGTAAGCGCGTACGAAAGCGCGTCGGCAAGCGCTCGGGGTATGTACCTCGAAAGCGCGTCTGGCAAGCGCTTCGTATGTGCGTCGGCAAGCGCATCGGGTAAGTGCATTCAGGAAGCGCGCCCCGGTGGCGCCCGGATCGTCTTGGAATGGGCGCTGACTTGGTGTGGACGCTGGTTATGCATGGACGCTGGCTTGGATTTCGGTATGGTGTGGACCATTGGCTTGGCACGGTGCTGGCTTGGTGTGGCTCGGACTTGTTCCTGCGGGCCCAGTTGCCCCTTCCCATACGTAGCTCAAACAGTAAATCCTTTCTTTATTCAAATTCCAAAAAGTGTTATGCTTATGAAACGGATTGGCTCCCCTTTTTACCTCGTATCTTTGTTATCACGTCACGGTGTTAGCGGTGACGCGGTAGTGATAAAATGGGAAAGCATATTCCAAATATGTACTCCGGCGTTTCTCTTTCAATTTGTTTTTATTCTTGTCTTTGGTGCAAACCATATATAGCCATAGTTATGCCTTTCATAAACTTGTGAAAATACTTCATCATAAATAATTCTTCAAATGTCACTTTGTAGTAACGTCTTCTAATAGTGAGGGATGTAATTATTATTGTGCAAAGTAGGTACGTACGGGTAGGTGACTTTTTTTTTTTTTTTTTTGAAAGGCATACAAAGCGCCTAGTTTATGGTTTTTGTCTTCCTGGATTTCTTGGGTTGATAGATAAATGTTACTTTGACAGTTTGGGTTATTCTTTTTGGAATGAATTGTTTAGGAGTTGATTGTTTTAGTTATGATTGAAAGTGATGCAAACGTCCCAGGAAAACCATGGAACCGTGTCGGTAGATGACATGGGATGAAACATAACATGGCTATCAGTTTTATCAGAACTTGAAAAAGCAAACCACGTATTTGTGTCTAGATAAGACTTACTCGGTTTCCCAGAAGAGTCATGGGAAGTCCCCAGTCTTCCGAATCGTTGCTGAGTTATCGGATAACTGTGCCGTTAATCCCAGGCGGATCATTTTCTTCTAGCCTCGTGAGGAGTCCCGGGTCGCCCCCTTGTCATGTCATGACTGATAATCGAGCCGTCAAGTAACTGAGTCGGAGTGGATTGCCTACCTCTACCATTTTGACGTCTGGGTCGAAGAATGAGATCGTTTGGTTGATAGTTGAGATAGTAACCGAGAAAGATCGAACCTCCATTGCATTGGTCGCCAATTGTTTATGGGTAAAAATCGTTTCTGCTGATTTCGGTAATTTTGGTAGGTGAGTGAGAAACTGGTTCAAACCCTAAACAAATGTGCTGCACGTGAGAACTTTATATATTCGAGAGATCAATCTGTACAAGTCCGGCCTAAACCAAGAAATGGCCGTTCCAGACTTGCTTCGGTCACAAAGTGGAGGAGAAGGGTTGATTTGGGGAGGGAAGCAAAGAAAGGTGTTGAGGAGAGTGGTATGTCGACTTGTATCAGAAAGTGAAAGCTTAGGAAGCTTGCAAGAGGTGGAAGCTTTTGGGAGAGCTTGCAAAGTTTCCTTTCTGAGAGTGTAGTATTTTTCTCCCGACCGAGACTTGTTGTCTCGGTGGAAATAGGTAAGACCTATTTATACAAGTCGAGATTGAAACGTACCTGGCCTCATGAAGGAAGAGAGTAAAGGGTGAAATAATGGGAGGAGGTGGTAACCGATTTGGTGTTTAATGAGGAAAACGTTTTCACCATTATTTCCTCTTTATTTGACCGCTTTATTCCTTTTCACGCTTTCTTAATGTGAGCGTAGTGTACGCCGTAAGTTTGTGACCGCCAAACCAAAACCCCGGAAAGCATCCCCGGTTTGTGTTGATATCTCAAGTGTTGGTTGCACTTTGAGTGCAAGTGGCAATGCGGTAGCCGCTAGTGGCATGCGTGGCATGTGCCAATGGCATGTGCGAATGCCTTGGTGGTAGGTTGCACGGTTTGCAAGTTGAGCTACCAAAGATGTGTGTTTGGCATGTGCCAATGGCATGCGTGGCCATTAGGGCCGTGACCTTGATAGGGAAACTAGCTAGCGAGCATGTTGGCATGTGCCATGGCATGCGTGGCCGTTAAGACGTGATTTTGATAGGGAAACTAGCTAGCGAGCATGTTGGCATGTGCCAATGGCATGCATGGCTTTTAGGGTCGTGACCTTGATAGGGAAACTAGCTAGCGAGCATGTTGGCATGTGCCAATGGCATGCACAGCCGTTAGGCCGTGACCTTGATAGGGAAACTAGCTAGCGAGCATGTTGGCATGTGCCAATGGCATGCGTGGCCGTTAGGGCCGTGACTTTGACAGTGGAAACTAGCTAGCGAGCATGTTGGCATGTGCTAATGGCATGCGTGGCCGTTGGGGCCGTGACTTTGATAGGGAAACTATCTAGCGAGCATGTTGGCATGTGCCAATGGCATGCGTGGCCGTTAGGGCCGTGACCTTGACAGGAAACTAGCTAGCGAGCATGTTGGCATGTGCCAATGAAATGCGTGGCCGTTAGGGCCGTGATTTTGATAGGGAAACTAGATATGAGCATGTTGGCATGTGCCAATGGCATGCATGGCTTTTAGAACGTGACCTTGACAGGAAACTAGCTAGCGAGCATGTTGGCATGTGCCCATGGCATGCGTGGCCGTTAGGGCCGTGATTTTGATAGGAAACTAGCTAGCGAGCATGTTGGCGTGTGCCAATGGCATGCGTGGCCGTTAGGGCTGTGATTTTGATAGGGAAACTAGCTAGCGAGCATGTTGGCGTGTGCCAATGGCACGCGTGGCCGTTAGGGCCGTGGCTTTGGCAGAAAAAGCCGCTAGCGAGCATGTTGGCATTAGCCAATAGCATGCGGGGCCGTTAGGGCCGTGGCTTTGGTAGAAAAAGCCGCTAGCGAGCATATTGGCATATGCCATTGGCACGTACGGCCATGTTGACCTAGTTGCACGTTTTGCAAGCCTAGGGCTCATATTTGGCATGTGCCAATGGCATAGCGGCTTAGTTTGGCATGGTTGCCAATGAATGTGATACGGAGTTTGGTTTTAGCGTTGTTGCCCATGGTGCGCAGTATGCGGCTTGGTTTGGCGTTGTTTCCATGGTGCGCGGTGCGGCTTGGTTTGGCATGGTTGCCACGGGCGCAGAGTGCGGCTTGGTTTGGCATGGTTGCCATGGTGCAGAGTGCGGCTTGGTTTGGCATGGTTGCCATGGTGCGCAGAGTGCGGCTTGGTTTGGCATGGTTGCCATGGTGCGCAGAGTGCGGCTTGGTTTGGCGTGGTTACCATGGTGCACAGAGTGCTGGCAGTTTGGCATGGTTGCCATGGTGCGCAGAGTGCGGCTTGGTTTGGCATGGTTGCCATGGTGCGCAGAGTGCGGCTTGGTTTTTGGAATTAGGGTTCTGTTCGAAAACCCTAATCTGGTATTTTGAAAAATACCCCTATTAATTATTTACACCGAGTTAAATGCTCTTAGTTAATGCGTTGCGGGTAACACTAGGTCATGTGGTTTTACGATTTTACCCCTTGTTTAAAAACCACCATCAACACCTACATTCAAAATGTTTATGTTGAATTTTGTCATTGCGACAAGATCGCAGGACGTCTTTACATTTTCATGTAATGACTCATTAATCTTGCCTTATCATTTTTCTTGTGTGGTCTTATTTCGCTTCCTAGTTAAAGGTCTTATTTTGCCACCCCTCATTATTACGACAATATGACAGGCCTAAATATTCTTGCGAACATAAAGCCCATGACATTGCCGTCTTGCGACGAAATCGCAGGACGTCTTTACACTTTCATGTAAATACCCATTGATGTCGTCTTATCTTTGTCTTTTGTATTATTGCCTCTTCGGGATCATCGCACAAATATGACAAGCCTAAATTTCCTTGCGAAAATAAAGCCTCATGACATTTGCGTCTTAAGACACTTATCGGCTCCCTAATGGAGGGTGCCGCCATTATCATCTCCCGGTTGCCCCTTCAAGGAGGCGTACATCGGCCATACAAGACTAGCTCCTCCCATCCGGTCTTAACAAAGAAGCGAGTTATTTTCGCGGCCTCTTATCCCTTATACCTATAGGGCTTATGGTTACGAGACTGCACCCTAAGTGGAGTTTTCTTGGGCCGAGTGCGGCATGTGCCAAGACTTGTCAAGAGTGGTAAAGAAGCTCCAACGCTCCCGCACTCTTGACTCAACCATGTACCTCGAGCGCCTTGGTCATACACTCGACTCCTTGGTAGAGACCCTCGGGCGTCCAACCAGGGTATAACCTTATATATATAATTGGAAATCCAAGGTATCTCTCCCGGATAGGCTTTCATAGGCCCCAAATCTCCATGACTCAGGTTCCAGGAGCGGTGTAACCTTTTCCCTAAGCCATGTCAAGAGATACCCCCTTATATGACGCACTTTAGGTCTTACATTTGCCTCTTCACGAAATATCATTCGCGAACTAGGGTGTACGCCATAAAGGTTCGTCCCATTCACTCACTCATTCATTTTTTTCTCAATCATTCATTTTGATTATCTCTTCTCATTATCTTTGCGAAATTATCGCATTTCCATTATCTCTGTGAAATTATCGCATGTCTTCATTCTTTCATTCATCCTTTCATTCATTCCTTCATTTTGTCATTTCTTTCATTCATTCTTTATAATATCATATCATTTGAAGCAAAGTAAATATTCAAGAGAAATTATAATACATTATAGTCACGAAATCTTTGTAGTTGTGAAATCTTTATAATTTCGCGATCGTATTGCGTTTTGTGATTCAAATCAAAAATCCTTTATTGTCTATAAAAGAAATATATAAATTGAATTTTCTGGTTTTTTTTTTTTTTTTTTTGTAATTTTGAAATCTAGAAATTTTGTAATTTTGAAATCCTTACAATCTTGAAATCTTAATAATATTTGTAATTTTGCGATTGAATCGCCTCTTTTTTTTTTTTTTGTAATCAAATCAAAAATCTTTTATTTTCTGTAGAAGTAAAATGTTCAAGGAAAGTGGTACTTAGCTTTTGTGGTTTTGTTGTTGTTGTCTCTTGCGAAGTATATGATTTGCTTGCGAAGCTAGCATCCTTGAAATGTATAAACGTCGCACAAAATATAATTATCTCGCAGCAAAAAGAAGTGTGAGAAATGAGATTTGAACCCTTGACCTGCCTCTTGCATATTCTCGCACCATACCAACTTTTCTAACCTTCTCTTGCGAAATTAATTTGCGAGATAGTCATCAACTTTCTTCCTTACGAAATCTTAAAATTATCAAAGATGTGCGAAGTAAACATTTACATGAAATAAAAGAACATCTGCGAAGTGTTCGTGCTGCAAACGTTCGCAAGGTAAACATTTGCGAAGAAAAAAAAACATTTGGAAATGACAACATTCTGCGAAGTGCAAAAACTCTTTGCGAATGGGGAGATTCGAACCCTAGACATCAAACTCCTTCTCTTCATCTGCCGACCATCCGAGCTAATCACTTGCGAAATAGGAGACAAATATTTCTACTCTATTCTTCCTTTGAGAAATAGCGGTTCCAAAAAGTGTGAAAAATATTGAGCTTTGCGAGAATTGATCATGCGAACTCAAACTCATACTCCTAATCCCCTCGACCATCTGTGCTAGTTTCCCGTTTGTGTTAGTGGGGTGAGCTTCGCACAAGTTATTCATTTGTCCTCGTCCCTTCTATTTTAAACATTAGAATTTTGTCTTCGTCTTCTTATCTTTTCCTAGATTTTTTATTTTGTCACTTGCATCCGATGCCGCTATTGTGGTTTACGGAGTTTGTTCGCTTGATGTTATCTTTGGTCTTTAATTTATTTTGTAATTGACTCTGTATTTATCTCTGCAAGATGCACCAGTTTCTCCACTGCTTAACCATTTGTTGGCTGCTGTCCCGTCTCTTGTCTTCCTTTCGTTATTTTTATATTAGCCCTGCTCGTGATTTGCCATTCTTTGATGTTGTTAAGAACTCTGTGGCTTCAGTAAGTTCACTTCTTGAAACTAATCCTCTTCTCGCCAGTTAATCTTTACTGAGCTGATGGTGAGCTTTGTCTGTATTGAGAGCTCTTCGCCTGTAGCTGTTATCAGTTCACATGACGGGATAGAGTTGTCATTTTGTTCTGGTCTGGTTGGTTACTTTGTTTGTACGAATAGTACTCTTTCATGAAGTGGTTCCATTACTATTGCCATATTTCTGGAATCTCGTTGATTCTCTTCGTAGGTTGTTAGTTGCTTTACTTCGGCAAGCTGCTAAGTTGATGACGGATTCACTTCTTTAATATCTCGTCCTCTGTTATCTATTGAAACTTAGTCCTCTGTTGTCATTGAGAGTGTCTTTCTTCTTCATTTGCTATGATCTTTCTTCTATTACGAAGTATCTCTTTTGTAAATTTCTCTGCCTGAACTAATTGGTTTCTTCTGCAACTTTCTTTCATTTTTGGATTTCGATGCGGCTTGAACATCTTCACCTCTGTGTTCCCGGCTGCTGAATGATGTAGACTTTTCTTTGCTAATGTAGTTTTCCTGCGAAAACAAAAACTTGTAGACTTTCCTTCGCTGCGTTGCTGGTAAGTTTTTGTGTATTCCTTTATAAAATATTTGGCCAAAATTCGCAATCGATTGGCGAAGTAACACACTTTTGGATTGTTGTTGACGAAGAGAAACAATTTGTTGCTTCTCGCTGTGAACTATTGTCGGGTCTGTTGTGAACTAGTCGATTGTCGATGATCGTTTAGCGAAGTGAATTCATGGGATTCTTCCCGAGACGATACTATATTTAGTTTGTCGTTTATATGGAATCAATCTTAGAAGTAGTTTGGTGATAAAGTAGCTGTTACTAGTATCTTCTCTTCGCCGATGACCAGAGTTAATTCGTTGTGTGTTATGTTATTTTGGTGTGAGTTAATCTATTTCTTCTCTACTGATCTTCGCTGTAACAAAAGATAATCAAATGAAAGTTAGGTCGACTAATGTGTTATATTTTATCCACGAAATTAAGCCTGCAAAATCAGTCAAAAATCTCAATATATAATCGTTTCTGAAATTCGCTAAATGGGTTTGTTAAAAAGGACAACGTGGTCCCGAATCTACGATTGATATTGATCTTGGTATAAGATTTTTGTATGAAAAATCAAATTTCGTGAAAATGAAAACTAATTTTAAATATTTTTTCCAGATCTGAATAATTGAATCATAGAATAAGAGAAATGAGAAGAGAGAAAAGATTTTGTTTTGCAGATTCATTGGATTTCATGTACACTGCCTCTCTTTGTTTTTGTTCTTCATTATCTTCATAACTCTTTTTTGATTTTCCGAGAATTTCTCTAGATCTTTTACTCAAATTTCGTGGTTGCCTTCCTTGTATAACTTAGAGACTCAAGAAGACTTCGCCAGGAACTTTTCTTAACCCAATCTTCACTGAACTGTCTTCTAATAACACATAGCTTTACACTGTTGTTCACCTTTGTCCAGCTTATGTGCTGTCATTTCCTATTGGTTGTGTGTTGTCTATTTCCTATTGGTTCATCTCTGATTGGCTCTATCTGTAGAGTCCAGCCTGTATAAATATTAGTGTGTCGGTTCATTACCGTGTGTGAAATTCATTGAATATTCCAATTCCTTACGCAAGAATAACTTTCTCCATTAATGAAGTTTTATCACTTCTATTATGGTATCAGACTGAGAATCTGATACATTCTCAGGGTTTGATCCTTTTTCCGTTGCTTCTTTTCATCTTCAACTGATCTTCAATCCTCTGTTTCATTTTTTGCTTTTCCATTTTTATTGATTTCATCCTTTGTTTGTTCTCAGATCTAGTTTCTTGATCCTCTTTCTAATCATTTCTTAGCTTATGATTCAAGATTTTCCAGAAACCTCATCGATTATGGATAATCCAACTTCTAATTCAATCACCAAAGTACCTCTCAATCAATTAACAGGCCTTGTTCATCTCAAATTAAAAGATGATAATTTCATCATCCGGAAGAATCGATGCTTCTGTTATTTCCAAATTCAAGATCATGAAATTCCTTGATGGATCTCATCCTTTTCCACCTAAGTACACAAATCAACGAAATCAAGCCAACGTGTGGAGAATCCTTTGTACTCAGACTGGATTGATGAAGACAATACCATTCTCATGTGGATTCATTCAACCATTTCGGATTCTGTAATTGCTTACTTCTCAACTTTGTTACCTCTCATCAGCTTTCTGGACAAACATTGATGAACGTTTATCTCGTGCTTCATCCACGCATTCGATTGACTTTGTACTAAACTCTTGTCTATCAAACAAGGTACCAAATCAATTTCAACTTTAATTAGTGATATCAAGTCCTTGGCGATCAATTAGTCACTGCTTTGGAGAATATGTTTACGATAATGAACTTGTTGTAGTTACTCTATCCGCTCTTACACCTGATTATATTCCATTTGCTACTTGCTATCGTCATTGATTTCCACCGATTACTTGTATTGAGTTGCACAAAAATCTTCTTAGTGAAGAGGTTGTAATTAGTGAACGCAATCAATCTTTACTTGCCGAGTCCAATCATAAGGCCTTTACTGCTCAAATGAATGCTTATCGAGCTTTTGGAAGAGGTACTTACCAGAACTACACTAGTGGATACAATGGTGGTAGAACTGGTTATTTCAATCCCTCTGTTAGTCGTTCTGGTGGTAGATTTGGTGCTTTTGGCGAGAGGAAGAACACACAATTTAATTCGAGGTTCTTCTCCAACCTCTACTTCAACTTATATTCCTCCTACATCTCATACTACTGTACTCCACCGCCATCAAATTTGATGACACCTGATGAAGAAATAGAATGTCAAATATGCGAGAAAAATTTGGTCATAGTGCTTTGGATGCAGAAACAGGTTAAATTTTTTCTATCACAACATCCATACACCACATCATCTTAATGCCATGTTAGCTTCAACTAATATAATGGGGGAAAATCCATGGTTTGCTGATACTGGAGCAAACAACCATATTACTCTTGATTTGACTGAGCTTCGGGATTCTTATGCTTACAATGGATCTGAGGATATTCATGTTGCTAATGGAGAAGGTATGAACATCATCCATACTGGTTTTTCTCTAAAATCTACACCTAATCATCAATTCAAACTTATCAATGTTCTCTTAGTTCCTCAAGCATCTCAGAACTTGCTATCTGTGTATCAATTCACCTCAGAAAATAATTGTTCTATAACATTTGATGGATCTGGTTTTTCTGTGAAGGACTTATCCACTGGGAAGATACTTTTACAAGGCCCTCACAATAATGGTTTGTATCCACTTCACTTCATTCATCATTCTCAGAATAAAGCTCTCTCTGGTGTTACAACTAACATATCTGCTGAAGTTTGGCACAAGAGACTGGATCATCCATCTTTTCAAACAATGAAAAATGTCTGTAGTTCTCTTCACCTATCCAATGTAATCAAAAGTCCACTTTTCTGTACTGAGTGTCAATTAGGAAGAAGTCATAAACTTCCATTCACTTTGTCCACCCATTGTAGCTCTAAGCCATTAGAACTACTTCACCTAGATCTTTGGGGACCTTGTCCTGTTACTTCCATTTCAGGTTTTAGATATTATGTCAACATTGTGGATGACTATTCTAAATTCTGTTGGATTTTTTCCTTTGTATGACAAGTCAGAATTCAAAAAGATATTTTATCAGTTTAAACTTCAAGTTGAAAATGAATTACATTCTACAATTGTTACCATCAGAACAGATGGTGGGGTGAATTTGTCAACAAGGAGTTATCCTCTTTTCTCATTGGTTCGGGTATTCTTCATGAAATCAGTTGTCCCCACACACACGAACGAGGAATGGTGTTGCAGAGTCCAAGCACAGACATCTTGTTGATGTTGGTAGAACATTTTTAATCCAATATGGTATTTCGCCATCCTTTTGGGTAGAAGCATTCACAACTGCTAATTACACTATTAATCGACTCCCAACAAGGTCAATTAATTTTAAATCCCCATTTGAGATGCTATATCATAGAAAGCCTGACTACACTTATTTCAGAACATTTGGCTGTCTATGCTTTCCATGGCTAAGACCTTATACAGCTCACAAACTTGAACCTAGGAGCTCTTCTTGCGTCTTCCTTGGATACAACAATATGCATAAGGGCTATAGATGTTTGGATATTTCTACAGGAAAAGTGTATGTCTCAAGACATGTAATTTTTCAGGAATCTATTTTTCCACTTAAAATTGCTTTGTCACCATATCATACATTGGATCACTGTTCTACTACTTTGCCTGCTTCCACTTCTTCTCCTGCTTCTGCTTCATTAACTGATGTATCATTCATACTTCCTGCTACTTCTTCTGAAGCTTTATCTGACAGTACATCATCTGCTGAATCATCTGAAGTACCAACTAAAGCTACCTCTTCCAAGTCTACTGCTCCTACTTCACTTCCCACAGTTACTAATCATCATCAGATGACTACTAGAGGAAAGGCTGGTATTTTTAGGCCTAAGGTCTACTCTACACAACATGCTTTATCTGCATCCTTACAAGCTCAACAATTACCTCCTATACCTACATGTGTCAGTCAAGCCTGAAGCATCCAAAATGGAACACCTCTCTTATTGAAGAACATACTGCTCTTCAAGATGCAGGTACTTGGTCTCTTGTTCCTCCTCATCCTTATCAGAATGTTGTAGGTTGCAAATGGGTTTTCAGAATAAAGAAAAATTCAGATGGTTCTCTTGAAAAATTCAAGGCAAGATTGGTAGCTAAAGGTTTTCACCAACAAGAAGGGCTTGATTATACTGAGACATTTAGTCCTGTTGCAAAGGCAACAACTATCAGAATCATTCTTTCCTTAGCAGTCAATTTTAACTGGTCTGTCTCTCAATTGGATGTTAGCAATGCTTTCCTCCATGGAGATCTCACAGAGGAAGTTTACATGGTTCAACCATTGTATTTGTTGACAAAGAGCATCCTGATTATGTTTGCAAGCTTCACAAGTCTCTCTATGGTCTAAAGCAGGCCCCAAGAGCATGGTATGACAAACTTCTCACTGTCTTACTCTCCTATAATTTCAAGCCTTCAACTGCAGATTCTAGCTTATTTGTGCAAAAACATCAAAATAGAATTACCATCATTCTTATCTATGTTGATGATATCCT